>JAKKPZ010000079.1:225000-264261 GCA_022814885.1 Ditylenchus destructor
TATTCGATTGTGCGTGACTTGCCTGCATTATTTAATTGTTAATTATCCGCGATGTGTACCGTATTTCCTACATGAAAGGGATCTATCGCCCGTCGAGACGGTTGGTGGCATTTATTTTTAAAAATTAATTCAAAAATTAGTTAACATAGTTTTTAAAAGTGTTTGCTACCAGGAGGTAGCAACGACCTAGGACTACCTTCGGGTACCAAACACTTCTGGAAGCTTCGGAAATTTTTCAATTTCAAAATAAACGCCGCCGACCGTCACGACGTGCAGGGGGTGGTCTAATTACAGGGATACGGTAGTGCTTTGGCACAATAAGTTTCGTTAAATTGCTCTTAAGTTTAGCTCCAATGGAGTTTCTGATATTTTCGGCTATTTTATTCTGGCAGTTTTTGGAATTTGGCTGGACGTTCGATTATCCTGTGCTTCTGAGCAAACCCTACACTGCAAACAACATATTTGACTGTCAGGGAAGTGAATCAGGCTTCTGGTCGTCATCACCGAGCTTTTGTGAAGAGAACGCATTTATTATCTGTTCACATAACCAGACATTTCTATTCTCCTGCCATGTTGGATCGGTGGTTAATGAACAGTTAATCTGTTTGCCTAAATCCAATTGCATCAGGTTTGCTACTTTCACTATAGATATTTTATTAGGTTAATGTTCTGGGAATTTTGAAAACTAAAAATTCTGCTTCCAGAAAATGCCCGTATTCGAACTATTTTACTTTATTTATATAAAGTTTGCGGGTGCAGGAAATCCAAATCTACCGATAATTTTTAGATAGCATTTTAAGGATTGTAAAAGGGTCCATATTAGTCACTTGATGATCGAGTTATATGCGGCAGTAGCGATCTTCCGTTTTCTGCCCTTTTGGTATAATGGCCATTTTATGCCACACTCACAGATTTAAGTTTTAAAAAGGAAACATTCAGCCTTGCTCTGCTTTCTGATTGATATTTGGTTGTTAACTCTACCTTGTACATTGTGCAAGTCCGTCCGAAGTCGGTAAAAGAGGACGGGCAACCAAATGTCACATATTTATTCAGTATAAAGGTGAAAAGTGTCAGGAAAAGCAAAGCATGACTGACTGTAATTGGTCTGAAATCGATAAGTATATTTGACGCATCGGAAAAGCTTTATATAGGTCAAACCACGGTCATTTCTAAAACTCATTTTTTGATCGAAACCCGGAAAAGGAACAGATGGAGAGGGGAAATTTTTTCTGAGCAGAAGTGTGGGAATTCCTCAAAAATGTATGTTATTTAGCGAATATCCTCCAGCGACCCACAGTATTCCACGCGGTTCGTACACCCACCTCCGGCTCCGGAAGCACCCACGACGCCGCTCTTCCGCTATTGTATTTAATGAGGATGAAGAGGCCTTTGCGAGAAAAAGAATTTGCGAACTGTCGGGTTTCCTCTGCTCAAAAGACGATATGTCGCCTTTTGTTCCAACTTTCTCTTCTGCTTCGTCCGCTATTTGCGGTGTGAGTACCCGCTGGGCGAATTTGACTCTTATTCATTTACAACAGGATCACATCATGCCGGTCCTCCGATGGGCAGAGAGGTGAAGAACTTAAGTATATATGGAAATGTCAGAAATATGTTTTGATTTAAAAAAATATGTTTTAATTTTTCACAAAAATGTGGACTGTCACATAAAATTCCCAAAGTTGCCAAATAACAAAAAAGCAAGTTATTGGCACTTCAAGTTTTGACAAGTCGTGCAAAACAAGAAATGTCAAAAATGGCTATTCGGAATTACTTGATTGACATTTTTCCAGATCTGCGTCGTCGTGCGATGCTGAAAGCCCAGAAATGTCCGAAGATGGAGCACGGAGCCTATTCGTCCCTCAGTTTCGTGTTGAGAGCAGTGACGTTAAGCCCTACATACATAAGCCAGGCCACACAGAAAATTGCGGACTTTGCATATCGTCGGCCGCAGCAATGACAAAAGTAATCTCTTTTACTTGGTGTAAATGTAAATTTCCGCCAAAAATTCATATTTAAACCAAAAAGCTTTCCACCAAAAATTCACAAAAGTACATGTTTCGCGAGTTTAGAGCATAATTTGGGCTTGGCTATTTGAAAATAGTCCATTATAATTGCCGTTTCAAATGGTATAAACGTCATTAGCCGCATGTTTTTACACCCGAAAAAAGTTTTTTGAGAGGAACCTATTTTTGTGGACCTATTAGGGGACCTACCTTAGTGGGGAGGGGGTTTAATTAAAAGAATATAAACGTTCAAACCTAGATGATCGAGGCCAGCGAACAATTGGCTGGAGGTTACGCAGTGCACCTCTGCGAGCAGGGAGCAAAGCTGCTGCCAAATCCAGACAAATCCAAGAAGAAGTGCTCAGATATGAATGAGATGCTAATCAAACCGACGTTCGCCTTAGTGAAGAGCCTCCTTGACGAGGACGTCCTGTGTAGGATAGCATCAGCACAATGTATCGAGAACGAAAAAGCGTAAGGAATTGTTTGACTAATTTATGGCATGATCATACTTTACGGGTAAAGATTCTCTCTCAGAAACATTCAGCCTTGCTCTGCTTTCTGATTGATATTTGGTTGTTAACTCTACCTTGTACACTGTGCAAGTCCGTCCGAAGTCGGTAAAAGAGGACGGGCAACCAAATGTCACATATTTATTCAGTATAAAGGTGAAAAGTGTCAGGAAAAGCAAAGCAAGACCGAATGAAATATGTTAAAAATCGATCAGGAAATTTATTTTCTAGTACCAAAATGTCTCGAAATTGAATCATTTGTAGCAAGAACTGTACCCAACTAAAACGAAAAGTTACGTCTCGAATATCCGATTTAGAAACTTTTTGTTTTGCTATCAATGTTTTAAACAACTCGTAGTTAACGGTTCCTTGTCTTTATTAATCCACCAGGCTAGATCTGAATTCCAAAAAACTCTTTGAATTTCTTCATAATTTCCATAAAAAGGATTAGTTATTTCTACTAGGAAGAAAAATTTTTATATTTAGCGGCGCCCAATAATGTTCTAATTTAAGTGACTTCTTCTATTCCCACACAGTTGATCAAATGACGGTTCCCAGCTGTGATCTATGCCAACTCATTCTAAACAAGGGTATTTTGTTGCACGAGCTTGTATTGAAGGGAACGAGCGTGATCACCGGAATGCTGTGTACAGCCAACAAACAAGGAGAATGTGACTTCGTTTCGACGTTTCTTACAAATACTGCTAATCTCTTGGTCCAACATCTGCATCCAGACACGGCAAGTGAATGCAGACGGCTCAAATGCTGGGAGCCTCCAAATCAGCCGACGGAATGTTATAAACCACACATGGGCTTTGTGATCTGTGACGAGCTTCTCTGTCAGGTAACTTAATTTCAAACATGTATTTCTAAAATATTTAGTTGTTATTTTAGAACGCGGTTCTTGTCAAGTGTGACCTTCTTCAAGGCCGGCTGCGTACCAGAAACAAGTGCAAAGGTACAGATGGTCAAATGCACACATGCGCGACTTTACAGTAAGCTCTTTTTTGAAATCTGGGCATGGTTTATATATCCGGAGACAAAACCCCGTAAGCTTGGAACGTCCTCTCAAAGTGCCATATCATTTTTCAACATTTACGATCATGCTTACGAATAATATTACTTCCGATAACTTTTACAGTAAAGGCATTAGTATGCAGTCGGTCGTTAATGGTGGAAAAATATGGCAATTAAAGAGGTCACCTAACTTACGGTTGTGTCCCCATAATTATGAGCCTGTCGCAGAGACTTTGCCATCCAGTTTGTTACTCCTCCATATCGTGTTTTTACAGCTGTCGACCGAGAGGCGCCAACTTCGCTAACGTCTTCATGTGCGAGAACGCCCCGGAAAAGGTCTAAAACAAAGGAAATGGACACAAGTGGCCGTTGCTTAAAATCGGAGATTAATTGTATTATAAAATCACGAATTGAATTGCATATACAAGCTATATTGATATGAAACCGTATTTTCCGTATTATGAGCTCAATGGCTTATATTATTTCATTACCCCTCCAGTGGAACCTGTGTAAAATTTGAACCGGCTTGTAAAATATTTTTTTCTGGTTTTTACGACTTATTTTTTCTGTTATCAAAAATTTAAACCAAATATGTCGCACTTTTTTGCACCCGAATTTTCACCTTGTTTTGTGAAATATCCAAAAGTTGGTAATAAATAGCAAAATTATTAACAAAAATTCAAATCTGAACTGAAATTGGAAACTTGGAAAAATCCTTCCGTGGCATATTTTATAGGGGATATAAATTAGGAGGATTACAAGAAAAGAGACCAGAGCCATCCGGGATTTTCCGGATTTCCGGAAGCCATATCGGGGACCAGTACCAATCGTCTTAATCCGAGAGGAAGCGATTGATTTATCTCACGCCCGGATCCGAGGCGCGATCGAAAACTAGCCCTTTTACGTGATCCACGTGACACACTTAACGTATGTCACCCCCAATTCTGATATTGACAACCCCTTAAAATCATGGGCTTCGGGGGAGGATTTACTCCGGCAGAGTCAAAAAGCGGGAGATTCTATTCGTGGGGACCCGATAATACAGCAAATACGGTACTAAATATATTATATGTTCTTGGTAAAAGCAATGTGAAATATTCCTAATTGTGCGTATGACGTGTCACTAAATTTGAATTGTTAGCGATGATTGGTTCTTGGACGTCTTTGGTCGAGTTATATATGCGCAACATCCATCCAACTTCCACCATAGATATCGATCGGCTTCACAATGGATGGAATAATGGCCAGTCCAATGGCAGTAGTTGTGACTTTGGCGGCAGGAGTTGACAATCGGAAAAATCTGAAATTGATTCTTAAATTTGGAAGAAAATTTTTATAATGTCAAATATTCAAAAATATAATTTTTGAGTGAGAAAAAATGGCGACATTTCAGTCAATTCTAACAGTCCACCTAGTATAACCCATATTTGGTCAGAATGCCGAAAATCTTTAGGGCATATTTTGTCTTACACAACCCAATAATGACCCATAAAAGGCAACAAGTGTCAACAGCCGGCGAGTTGAACAAATATTGCGTGCCAGGAAAGGGTATATGATTGATATGCACCTGAAATCATCAATATGTAAATTAATACCAAATTTTGCGTTTTTGGCCAAGAAATGGCCACATTTGAAAAATACTATTTTCCGATATGTTAGGTTCAAAATGTTCATTCGGAAAACCGATTAGTTTTGAAAAAATTGAGTAAAGCCAACTTTTATACCAAAACCGGATGGGACTTTTTGAGAGGGGGATTAATTAGAGGATTAGCGTATGCCTTAAATAAGCCGCACTTCATTACTGATAGACTACTTCCAAGACGGTTTGGATTAATCTAGAAACGTCACAGGATGAATCTCAAGAAATTATTGGGTTAGTTTTCTCGAGATTTCAATTTTTGCAAAATATTTGAGAAAAATGGATCAAAAAAGTGTTAGAAAATCGAAAAATTAGGTAAAAGTTTCCAAGAATGTTTCAAATTTTTGAAGAAATTGTTTGTAAAACTTTCGAAAACAGTTTTTACTTAAAAATTAGACAAAAAGAAAAACCAACTTTGTGCTACTCGGCTTTCATCGCAAACATTTCTCGATCCCGGACGAATTTCTCGCGTGTGACAAAATAAATATCGCTGAATGCTCCGCTGCCAATGTCGACTGAGTTGTATTATTGACCACCTTCTCACAAGGATTTATAAAACTCAGAGCGTTAGTGTCTGATTTTTACAGAAAATGCCAAAGCCGCGGTGCGCAAAACTCGAATTTTCTCGTCTTTGCTGGAGCAGTAAAAAATTTGCCAACAAATAAACCCTGTCGATTAAAAAATAAATCTCACCGAGGGTTGAACAAATTAACGAGTGAACGTTAATTGCCCATTTTTCACAAATTTCTAAACTTCGGGATTCACTACCCACGGCCACGGCGTGATACTTTTTTCCGTGCAAAAAAGTACTTTTTCCATGCTAAAAAGCCTCGTGCAAAAAATAAAATCCCTTTTTTGGACCACTTTTTATTTTGTTGGCCATAAATCTGATGTTATTCATGCTACGTCAAGTTTGTCTCTAGTTTATAATGGCACAATACGATTTCTTTGTGTTTGCCATTTTTATCAAAAAGTACCATTTTCATCAAACTTTGACGAAAAATTGATGAAAATGGCACTTTTGGTCAAAAAATGCCACATTTGAAGAAAACGCATTGTTCCATTACAAACCAGACAAAAAGTTGAGATAGGATGAGTAACATCATATTTATGGCCAATATAGTAAAAAGTGGCCCAAAAAAGGCATTTTATTTTTTGCACGAAACATTTTTGCACGGAAAAAAGTATTGCGCCGGCCACGAATATGAATGAAAAGACCAACTCACATTGATGCACTGTAAACACTTGCAAGTTGCGGAATATATGAGGACTTTCGTGGATGGCGAAAACAAGCCATAAAAGTGCAACAGCTAAAAGAATTCTCCGGATAGAACAAATCCATTGCGCTTGAAATGGATACATAATGGATATGTACCTAAAATATACCTTCCACGGAAGTCGCCCCCGGCCCCACAGACCTTTTTGAGTAACCTAAAGTACAATAGGGACACTCCTATAGTATTTTACTCTCATTTTACCAATATTCAAAACAAAGACATATTGATAGACCGAATATATGAGAAAATGTGTCTTTGTTTGAATACTGGTAAAAGGATAGTAAAATACAATGGGGGGGGGCTATTTTACTCAAAAAGTGGGGGGGGGCACTTCCTTAGAAGCGCCGAAATATGTATAGAGCTTGATTGAATCGATTCGAGATTTTCTGCTATTATAAGCTACTAACACCGCTGGTTCCAAATTTTAGGTCAGTTTTGCTATAGTACCGTATTTTGGCGCAGCGCCAAAAATGGGCAGAATGCCAGAAAGTGGTATAACAGTGTACCCCATGTCACAATTGACCTCAAATTCGGAATCAGCAAGGTCGAAAACCTATCAGAGGTAACCAATCTGAACTGGCCTGTTACCGAGAATATCAAAATATTACCTTTTCGCGCAAATGGCATAGAACGTAAGAGTAGAGACATAGTAAGCAGTTTCCAATAAAAAGTACATCAAGGGGCAGAATGGAGCCCGTAATCTGAGCTGGCAGTTTTCATGCCACAAAGAGAAATTGGTCCAATCGTTCCAGCTGATCCGATTGATGGCCTTCGGCAATGAGATCGTGGCAATAAACAAAATGTCGGCAATCGCCTAAACTCTCAAGCATCTTCCAGAAATTTGACCATTCGTCCAGAATTTTTTTAATTGCATTTATAAATTTCACAAGGATTCTAGAAGTAAAATTTTCAAAAATCAGTAGCAAATTGAGCGGAAAAATTGAGATTCCATCTTTTACTAGACAGAATTACGACAATAACAGTAAAATTGGCCAGAACGAATACGAGAATGGGATACATGACGCCATAAACTATTCGATCTGCCGTCGTTATTGTGCATTCTTTAACTAGTCTGGAATTTCAATCTAATAAAGAAATCTGTATATGACAGTTCTCCAGGTACCCTCCAGATTTTAGGTGAAAACTTGCGAATTCCGAGACATACCTTAGCAAAGGAACCGGATAAATTCGAATTAGCGCATCCTTCGCGCACAAATTTCCAGTACAAGAACTGCTGAATTTTGTTGTGAACGAGCTGTTTGCGGAATTTGGCCGGAAGTTGGCTCGCGCCTTGAGGAATATGGAAGTCTCCGATGACCAAAACCAGCTGGAATTTGCACTCTTACTCAACCGTTATATTATACGATGACTCACCATCTTGAGCTTTCCTTATAGGAAGTTGATAAGCGGAAAGTTCAGATTAGAAAACGCAACAACAATTTGGTTATAAGTGCACTCAATTGTTGCAAACTTTTCATTAAACAATAATTTCGGCGTCCAAACACTCAGCTCTGCTCTTTTGATTTGAGCGCCAATTTGAAATATCTTTTTGGATTCGTTATGGGCGTTGGTTGGAGACATTCATTTGTGAAGAAAAGGGTTGCGATTGAATATGACACTTGAGAGAAGTTCAATAGATAATGATCTTTGATGCTTCAAAGACAAAATTTCAAAGTTCAAAGAAAGTGAGACAAGAGTAACTTTTTCGAGGATTTGAAACACCGCATAAAAGCACTTAAAAACTCTTAAAAACATACGCAATCGATCATTCACGAATTTTGCAATTGTGGAGTTGTCAACCTTCTCCAAGAATTTGACGGATATCAAATACGGCTTTTCGTAATTCTGATCCATTGTTCCGATGAGTAAATTTGCGACGTGTCGCCCTCTACTGTCAGAAGTTTCATCCACTGATGCCCACACATACTGATTTTTTACTTTTGATTTTATTGAGTTCATGATCTATAAACAACCACCGTCATTCGCAACATCACAAGTGTAAATGCTAGAGTTGCCTGAATAAATACCGGCTTCACATAGTTTCGCAAAGTTTGTTCTGCTGGAACGCAGTAGTTTTCCAGGACGGACTATAGTACATTCTGGACTTATTCTCGAAGATATCAACAACAAACTTTAGAGCTGGGCTACGCAAAGAACTATAAGGGCGCACGGTAAAAACCCCCCGGTAAACCCCCCCAAGCTTGACATTTTTGGTCATAACTTTTTTCTGGAACATTCTAGAATTATGTGTAATGACTTAAATTGAAGCTTAGGATCTTGGCTATCGATCGGTGTATTGCAAAAAAGCAAAATTTGCAATAAAAATTCAAATTTGCGCCAAAAAATTTGAAATTGCGCCAAAAATTTGAAATTTGGAAAAATACCCATTTTAGGGGGGACTTATTTGAGGGGGGACTTAATTGAGGGGAGGGACTTATTGGAGGATTTACGGTATATCTTTATGACATTATGTCAGGGATGGCTGAATTTGTTTTTGGAATTACTTTTGATTCTTTTCCACTCTGTACTTTATGCCTAATAAACAGGATATTCGAATTTATTTTGTTTTGTGCAGGTGTCATAAACTTCAGTCTTCATTAAAAATCCTAGCACTAGGTGCGAGTCATCAAAATTCTCAAATTTGCACGCTATTTCGCCGTTTTCGCGCTGTCTGGCTCCTGTGCCTCCATGGTCGAATGCAATATAGATGGGCACAAGACGGCTGCCCAGGTTTGATTCCCTGCGGATGAAATCATTTCTGTAATGCCAATTTTTATCACCCAAGGTTTTCAGCGACGGAAAATCCGAATGCGGAATCAAAAAAATAGCCGGAGTACCCAGGGTACGATATTTTTCGAAATTTCTTAAAAGCTGTTTTGCCTTTTGAGGCTGATTTTTGGGACTCTGCAGTTTTCGGGCCCGGGGAATCCGAAAATGCGGTTAAAAAATTCTGTTACGTCACTAATAAATACAGCATCGGGGGGCTGTATGTGATATTCCTGGTCACAAGTAAACAGGACACACGCTTCGGATATGGATTGATATAGTACATGAGGAGAGATAACGTGCCAGGATGCAAAAGACGGTAGAAAAGGTAGAACGTTCCACAGCATTCGTCTGTCCCAGAGCAAGAGTGGATATAGGACTGAAACTTTGTCTTTTACAAAAACTAAAAATATAAAAATACAGTATTAACAGTTTATTAAATCATTTTAGCTATTAGGCAAGAAATTTTGTTCTAAGGTCAGAAGTATGGGTCTGACGTGGAAAAGTCCTGTATTCTGGCATAAATTGGTCCATATAGATTGGGACGACCGCTAGTGATATATCCGTACAATTTTTCTTCAGTGGTCGAAAATTAGGCGCAATGCCAATTTTCCCATTTGTCATATTCTATTGCCCATTTTGCGTTCATAAATCATAATTTTGCATTCGGAGTAGATTGAAAATCTTTCTTTCATCGCAAAACATATGCTTTGTCCGAAGATATCTCATGCCAACATTGAGATGGACTTCCCTTCCAAAAATACCATCAAAATGACTGAGGACCATAGAAATAGTACAGAGCAAAATGCACTTTTGGCGAAATGTGTACACAGAACAATACGGAAAAATCATCGTTTGGCCGCCGTTATTCGTACCACCTGGCCACGGAGCAATGATGACGTGCTACGTGCGCTTTTCTATGTTCTTGATTTGGACCATGAAAATAAGAGAGACTGGCGAGAGAAGAAGAAATGTATCCGGTAGGCGAAGAGTAGATATAACGGAAATTGTGTTTGTTTTATTCACAATTTGTCCTATTATTGTTACACGCCTCGTGCTCCGCGGGGAAATAAACGAGGAAATGAAGAAGAATCCCATTATCTAGTGTTTGGCTGCTGTCGGCATGTCCGTTACCATTTTTTGGAAGGTCATTCTTAGGAGTGCTTATTTTTAAAAAGTTTCCTATTTTAGGGCAACTTTTTGCAGAGATTTCGAATTTGAAGTCTAAATTTACATAAAGTATACCTAAATTTACCCAAAATTCTGTCAGAATTATGTCCCGAATTTTTCAAAGGTCCATTCTTACTAGTGCTGATAAACCTGGGTTTGGCGCGCGAAGCGCGCGAGTGGGGCGTGCGATGCGGATGGGGCGCGCGAAGCGCGTGTGCATAAAACGAAATACGAGTCCCGAAGGCACTCCTTCCATGGCTAGTACTGACGTACCGCTACATGTCTTGCCGGGCCGATGGTCCCTTGGCTTGAGAAAAAAGACTTCTCAATGATGGCAAATCAACAAATGTGACGCTGTGTCCCACTCTGTCCAACCCAGGCGTCGTTTTGGCGTTCGAGAATAGCGACACACATGGAGAAAGCAGAGCACTGGGGGGAATGGCGTCTATCACTCTGACGTACTATTTGAACTATACTCTGATGTATTGACGAACCACAGGACTGCTTGGTGAAGCCATTGAAGTTGGGTGACAGAAAATATTGGCATTGTGTGTAAACATTTGGGGACGAAAATTTGTGACCTTTCACTAAAGGGAAAGTTGTTTACGTTACGAAATAGGAATGGCGACGTGATGTGACATGTACTTTTTTGTGTGTCTCTCCTGTCTGTCTCTACTCTGTGACGCTTTTCCCCTGAAATGAATAAAGACCATAGAAATAGTGGAGAGCGGCGAGAGATGATAGGCGAAATATAGACACAGAATAGGAATGGCGCAATTTCGTTCACAATTTGCGATATTTTTGTCGAACGTTTCGTCCCTAGCGGGCAAATGAACGACGAAATGAGGAAGGGTAGTGCCACTCTGACGTACTATTCGAACTATACTCTGGAGTATTGATGAACCACAGGTGTGGATGGCGAAGGCATTGAAGTTGGGTGACTGAAAATATTGGCATTGTGTGTAAACATAGGGGAAAATTCTGACCTAAACTTGTGATGTTTTTCTGAAGGGAAAATTGTTTACGTTTCTTCATTATTTCTAATAATTTTTTACTTCCCTGTTTATATTTTCCGAATAATTATTTGAGTCACTATTGATTTACGTGTAATAAAATTTGTTAGTTGGTAATATGTGAAAGAATCTTTCTCTTTGCTGTGTGAATTATTTCTCGTAATATTCCCTCGTTCTTGGACTTTATACACTGAATCATTCTTATCTGTCCATTTTTCATATCTCATTTAACCTGTAAATAATTTTGAGGAAATCTGGCTTTTTGTAATAACTTTGTATGTGAACATTCTATTCATTATTGATTTGACACACTCATAGTTAACCAGCAATTTTCTTCATTTATTTCTTAGATTATAACCAGTTTCAGAAAATTTGCCGTTCTGTAATAAATTTGTTTGTCATGCTTCTCTGTAAAGAATCCTCCTTCTCAGCCTGAAACATTTTTTTGCAAAAAAATAGACGTCTTCTGTAAAATTTGCCGTTTTTGATAATAAATAGGCTGGATAGGATTTTCCGGACATGAAAAATGCCATTCTCGGACACACTTCCGGACATGAAAAATGCCGTTTTCGGACATAAAATCGGACATTTCCGGACATTTTCGGACAAGTAAAATTGCTAAATCAATTGGGGGACCCTATTGATTTTTTTTGCAAAATTTTTTTTCCGGAAATGATTTTTCAAACCAGAGGGCTCCCCCATGGTTTTTTTGGCAAAAAAATCTAAAAAAATTTTTGCCAAAAAAAATTTGGCAAAAATTGGGGGGACCCTATGGTTTGAAAAATCATTTTCGGAAAAAAATTTTTGCCAAAAAAATCAATAGGGGGACCCTATGGTTTGAAAAATCATTTTCGGAAAAAAATTTTTGCCAAAAAATCAATAGGGGGACCCTATTGATGTACATGTCCGAAAATTTTGATAGAAGTCGCAAAATCGGACATTTCCGGACATGTCCGGAAAATCCGCAGCCTAGTAATAAATAAGCACATAATCTTGTGCTGTAACACTTTGTTATTTTTTATAAGAAATAATCTAGGCCCATGCTCCTCGTGGTGTTGGTCACGATCAGCGACCATGATCTCTAGTTCCCAAATTATTTATGAATGTTCACTATCTTTCACTACCTTTAAATATATTTTACCAATACCGCCTCATACTCCCATAATACTGTAAATGTTGCTAAGCGCTTAAATTTACAAAGCTAATCGCCTGTACAATTTAGTTTTCTTTGAGCCAGCTATCACTCGTGGTAAAAATCAACCTGTCAACTTTCTTTGCATTTATCAAAATTAATTAATGCCTCTCTAGGGGGCCTTATTGGAGTAGGCCTCATTGTAGAGGGCTCTTTGGCACTTGTACAGTTTACTCCACATCTCTATTTTTTAAATGAATATGATATTTTTCAAGATGTAATAGGCAAATTATGTTTAAGAATGTTCTAGAATTTCTAGAATATATACCCAATTTTTTACGTAGTACTCAAATATGATATTCATTTTTCAAAAATCAGACAAAAAAGTGGTCCATTTTTTATGTTAAAATAGGGTATTTTATAAAAGTTTAAAGTTTAAAATGTAAATTTAGGCATTCTAGAACATTCTTAAACCTAATTTGCCTATTATATCTTGAAAAATATCATATTTATTTTTAAAAATTGAGGTGTGGAGTAAACTGTACAAGTGCCGGCTCTTTTTGGGGGAAATACAGTATGTGGATCCGTCAATGAAATACCCTCTGCCCAGTCAATTTTTTCATTTGTCGCATCCCACAACAATTACTCGCACGTCACAACTTTAGCCCAGAGTGATGATTGGGAAAATAATCTTGACCTTCCTCGTTATTCAATTTTGTATATGCAACGATGAGAGGGAGAAGCCAACTCCGAGAAGCAAATTGGTATGGTGTTTATATAAACAGTGTACTAATTTAGTTCCCCCTATCCGATAGGGGGAACTAAATATTTTATAAGGCGATTTTATTTAGTCCCCCCATCCTACAATTTTCTCCGAAAAATCCATAGGGTCCCCCTATGGATTGAAAATCATTTTCTGAAAAATTTGTCAAAAAAATCAATAGGGGGGACCCTATGGTTTTTTACGAAAAAAATTTTTCAAAAATTTTTTTGTCAAAAATCCATAGGGATTGAAAAATCATTTTCTGAAAAAATTTTTCGAAAAAATCAATGGGGGGGACCCTATGGATTTTTCGGCGAAAATTGTAGGATGGGGGAACTAAATTAGTACCATAAACAGGATTGGCATCATTGCACTTTCTAATTTAGTTAAAAGCCGTTCGAAATCTTCAAAACATAAAACAGTTAGAAAGCGTCTTGGCCCCACCGCACAATCGCCCAACTCGGAGTCGCAAAATTGGTGTGTTTGTCACAACTTTCAACACGAACGCAAAAATTCCAGAGAAGAAAGAGATGAAACTTTGGCTAAACTTGGAAGAGAAGAAAGAGAAGGAACTTGAGGGCATGATGCCGGATCTGGTCGTCATTGGGCTACAAGAGATTGTGCAGTTAGGTCCGGGTAGAGCAACAAGAGATGCGTTTCAGGCAATGATAAATGTTCAGGTGGGGAAGGGATTGTTTTTGGACTGTTATGCATACGTTATATGTAGTATCAGATGACTATTTTATAAATCCAAATGTTACTGAATTTGAATTCGCGCCCAAAAGGAGAAACGCGTTTTCTAGCCTATTGCCCCTATAAAGTCGTAGATTTTCTGTTCCAATAGTTTCCGGGGACCGTTATATACAACTTTGCTTTTTGAATTTTTCAATTTGATTACAGGGGCGGTTTTTATAACAAAAAGACAGAGATTGATACGGACAGAGATTGACACGGATGATTCTTGGCATCATGCCATTTTACGTATGCACCCGAGAGTTTCAAGGGCGGTGAATCAGAATCTGACGTTATTTTTTATCCGGGTACACCCGAGGGGAAATTTTTTACCCGAATATTCTTCAGTTAGGTGCTTAAAACTTCAATACCAAATTTGTGCGTCACGGATCTTTTCAGACATTCCAATATTTGTTTAGCCCGGTAAAGTGGACAAATGGCTGAATATATTGTCAGAAGAGTTGAACCAGCACAACTATGTACGTATGAGACTTGTGCCCATGTTTGGTTTACTACTTGTACTTTACCATCGAAGGAAATTTTCGGACAATGCAGGATCTTCGGCTCCAGTCGATGACGATACTGTCAGTGTCACTGAGGTAAGTTCAATGTAATTAATAAGGAAAATGAGCATAACTTAATAGTTTCTTACAAGGAAAACTCTTACAAGAAAAACTGGCTGGAGAGGATTGTAGTATTCGATGAGAGGAATCGAACGGTACCAAACATTTTTCCCCATGGGCAGAAAATTTTTGAGTTCGCAAGTACCTGAAAATGGTCATTTTTGGACAAAAAGGACCATTTTTGGCCAAAAAATGGTACTTTTTGACTCGATACGAAAAATCTAATTGCAGGTTCGTGATCAACGCATAGAATTACCACTAAAAACGCTATTTGCAGAAAAAAATGACGAAAAATTTTTTCCAATTTTTTCGAGACCATGTGGTCGAGACCATTGCATGATACGGGAACGGAACCAAAGTTGTGCATTTGCGGCTTAGGAATGAAGAGACGTAAGTGCGCCGGAAAAAAATGTAATATTAGCTACTCTAGATGCGCACAGCCAACGTGAAAACCGGTAAGGGCGACATCCTGAGAAACAAAGGTGCTGTCGGCATAAGCTTACTTCTCAACAATTCGATGCGAGTTTGTTTTGTGAACGCCCATTTGAGCCACGGCGAAGGTGCGGCGAACCTGAGACTGCGAAATGACAATTTCAATACAATCCTTAAACGAATGACCTTTGCCGCAAAGCGAGACTGGTTCAAAAGAATGTCCAATCGGGTGGGAATCGATACGAAGCCATTCAAAATTTTGCAGCACGATTTGGTGATTTGGATGGGAGATTTGAACTTTAGATTAAACTATGAGAACTCACCTTTGGTCCGAGAGCAGGTGGTTGCCTGGAGCATAGGTAACATATATGAGGAGTATAAAGTACTGATGGACTATGACCAATTGCGAAGCCAGGTACGTTAAGTCATATGTTACGACTTACATACTGTAATTCCTCCAATACGGCCCGGGTACACATTATTTTTCAATGTCCCTCTAGGAGTCTGTCCCTCATTGGAGCGAGACCTTATTGAATGCGGTTTTTATTTTTCAACCCTCGCCGGCTTCGGCGAAGTTTTCAGTTTTTAGACGACTTTTTAAACATTTTTTAAATTTGAATTCCAGCAAAAAAATTCAAATTTTTCGCAAAAGAATTGAGTTAGCGCCTGAAAATTTAAATTTTTGGCGTTTTCTAATACGTGACCTTTTATTAATATTGGAGAGAGTTCTTATTGGGAGCGGCCCCTATTAGGGGAAATACGGTAGTCTCATTTTATCACTTTTTGACAAACTCTCAGTTCTTGGAATTAAAAAAGAAAGCTCACAAAATATGAGGTAGTTTATCCGGATACACTTATCCGGATTTCGTTTATCCGGAAGAGATTGGTCGGTCGAAATCTTTCCATACAAATTTCTTTCGTTTATCCAAAAAAATTTGTTTATACGAAATTTATTCGGTGAAAATTTTTGCGAAGAAGGGTCCCAATTGATTTGAATTTTTCTCCGATAAAAAGTGCCACTTTTGGCTAAAAATGACATTTTCTGTCCAAGAATTTGACGAGACAGCCAAAATTTTACATAATTGGCGAAAATTTAGTTAAAAATTAAAAAATTCAATACTTTGTGAGTCATCAATCCGGCGCGAAATGTATCAATGTTTAGTTGACACCGAAACTGGAGGAACAAAATCCAAAACAAAAAACTGAAGAAAAGAGTAAGCTGAAGGACAGACTAATAGGAGGCCTAAAACATGGATTAAATTGGTTGAAAGTCAAAAGCAAACAAACGCCAACGGCATTTGAAGGCTTCCAGGAAGACGACATAACTTTCGCGCCGACGTATAAATTCGACACAAACACAGAGGAAGATAAGTATGATACCAGCGAAAAAAAGCGATGGCCTGCGTGGTATGGTTTGAATGAAAAATTTTTAATCAATGTTTTCTGGATTCTTAGATCTGAAAAAATATTTAAAGAGTCTAGGTAAACCCCCCTCGCTCGCCATTTTTGCCATAACTTTTTACTGGAACCTTCTAGAAGGATGAGTAATAGCTTAAGTCAAAGCTAAGACTCGGGGCTATCGATTGGTATATCATACGCCGGATCTCGATTCAAAATTCTCGAGATTTAATTATTTTTGTCTCAAATTTTCGAATTTTCAAAAAAAGTTGAAATTTTGAGACAAAAATAATTAAATCTCGAGAATCTTGAATCGAGATGTGGCAAGTAATATACCGTTTTGTAGCCCAGAGTCTTAGCTTCCATTTAAGCTATTACTCATCCTTCTAGAAGGTTCCAGTAAAAAGTTATGGCAAAAATGGCGAGCGGGGGGGGGTTACCGGTTCCCAAATTTAAATGCTTTCAAAAAATAAAAAGAATTTTTGGGATAGGAGATATGGGATATGGATTCTATACTGATACTGTATTGGAAGAAAAGCACGAGCCACGAACGAGGTTCCAGAGAAGATTGCACATCTTATTTCTCACAGGTTTTGGGAATGCTGAGCGCGAATTCAATTTTGAAATCAAAATTTTAGTAAAATATTTAAAAATCCACCGAAAATTTGGTCAAAAATCCAAATTTTTTTTTCAAAGCATGTTTGGCGTCAATTCAAAATTGGTTTAAATTTTCAAAAATTTAGAGATACAAGCAATTTTTTGACAGAATTGATGTATATCATAATAAAAAAAATCATATAAGTTTAAATTTCAGGACCGACCGTATTCTCCACTGGACACCTTATCATGGCTCTAATCCGCCCCCTCAAACGTTTGAATTAGAGCAAAAAAGTTACGAAAGTGTGCGCGAGATAAGAATAAGTGATCATAGAATTGTTAGAGCTGCGTTCCTTATAAAGCCGATCATACTACCGATCAGAAAAGAATCTAAAAAGCTGCAGAAAAAGAAGGATCCAGACAACGAAAGGAATACGGAAAGACAAGAAACACCTGCGGTCCAATTCGAGCAGCACGCTGAGGTGCATAATTATTTAGGAGTTGAATTTGGAGATCATTTTGGGGCTGGTCTTGGTGAGTGACATTGGGAGCAGCCATAGGCATAGACCTCCGGCCATGGACAGGATATTGGCAGCTTTCGATTTCTGCGGACTAGAGATCCTCTATGTTCAAGATAGTGCCATGATTCCTGGAAAATTTGACAACGGACAATTTTTGTTAAAAACAAGAAAAAGAAAAAGGAACAAAATTCATTTCCTATTACGGGTTCCAACATTTTATTGTATGCTTAACATATTGAGAATAAAGTTTTATCTAGCTCATATCTCGCTCATACACAATAGAATGTTTTCCGCAGATTTAACCCTTCATTGCCGAGTGTATCCGATCGGATACGCTTTTGATTTGCTAAAGACTTCACAAAAAGAAAGAAACGAATGAGTATTCATTATTCATACAAAGAGTGTGTCTGTAAATAGATCACATAGAAAAGAGAAATAAACAATGGCAGCCATCATGATTTTGATAAAGACAGCTCACCAAAAGGAAAGCTAATGGTAATGCAGACATTCTGACTTTTGTCTATGGCTTGGGCAATGAAGGGTTAACCCTCGGAGGGCTGGTCGGACCAAGTGGGCGTTGGATACAACTTTTTGTCCTCTACAAGAATATAAAAAAATTTTTCGCTGTGACTCATTTTTTTCAAATTACGGGCCCGATTTCGAAATCACCATTTTCGACAAAAAACGCTCGAGGTGGTCGTCTTTGACAGTCCATATCTATTTTTTCTAGCTAATATGGACAGTAGTGTTATATATCGTTGGAAAGCTGATATCCTGGGCTATGTACGTACTTACTTTGCGGTCCGTGGTCCCACCACGAAAAATGAATTATAGCGGGAGATTCAAAATTTAGACATTTTCCAACTCCAGGTGGCCGCACTAAAATGGCCACAATTTGTTGATTGTGTGCGAATTCGCACAGAATTTCTCACTCAAAGGGGTTTGCGAGTGTGTTGCGAATATTCTCAAAAGCACGCAAATGGGCAGAACGCCAGGAAATGGTACTCTACCTAAGTCGCACGTGTCCGTCGTCCGTCCCACGGCGTAACTTTTTTAGTTCCCTCGATACAGGGGTGTGTGATAGCTCATTTTGTAGGTCTCGAGCTGTAGGGCCCGGGTTTTCAAAAATTTTTCCCCGGAGGTATCAAAAAGTGGCACTTTTTGGCCAAAAAGTGCAAAAATACATGTTTTTTGAAGCTACAAAGGAAACTTTTTTAGTTCCCTCGATACAGGGGCGCATGATACATGAAAATGCTCCCCTGGGCATGCTGAAACAGAATCCGGAAAAATTTTTCCCCGGAGATGTCAAAAAGTGGCACTTTTTGGCCAAAAAATGGCAAAAATGCAGGTTTTTGAAGCGAATGATGCTTTTCTTCTGCAGGGTACTAGAGTGACGCGCCGCGCCTTCGGCGCGTTCATGGGTTAGCGCAATGTTGGGGACTAGACATCAGTTTGCAAGAAATTAATTTCCAGATAAAACTCTCGAGGCCGCCGCTTTCACCCCCTTTTTTGTACCTAATTTTGGCATATTTAATTTTTGTTGTTTAAACCGGTTCCTTTCGTATTATATCGGGTGAGAGCTTTCAATCCTGATACTCAAAGCTCTCACCCGATATAATACGAAAGGAACCGGTTTAAACAACAAAAATTAGGTATTGCTAACATTTAGTATTACCCGAAAAAGAATTAGCCACAAAAAAGCGGCGGCCTCGAGAGTTTTATCTGGAAATTAATTTCTAGTACTAATTAGTAGTAGTAATTATTACTAGTAATAATTATTCTAGTCCCCAACATTGCGCTAACCCATGAACGCGCCGAAGGCGCGGCGCGTCACTCTAGTAATCAGATTAATGCGCTAAATTAATGGCGCTTATCGATAATTGATACACAACGCCAAACCTGCACATCCACAGGTACAAAATTTAAACGCCCATTCTATCCATGCATATTCAGATGGACAGATAATAGTTGTTATTTTTATAAATTTACAGATTATTTTTTGAAAATTAGAAATAAATACCGTTTTTAACAGTTCATCGGAAACGTTCATCATCAGGCCTAAAAACAAAAAGCTATGTTTTAGTGTACCGTATTCCCTCTAAAATACGATTCGATTCTTATTTTTCCAACACCCCGAGAGTTGAATTTTAGAGGCGTTCTCGAAAATGTCCTCACCTCCATTTGGCAGAATGATATTTTAGAGGTAATACGATAATATACCGTAAACTCTCTAATTTAACCCCCGGGGTATAATTATTCAATCGACCTCTAGGGGCGGGGCAAAATTAGAGGGGGTAAAACAAGAGGGGGGTAAATTAGAGAGATTGCGGTAGTTCAATTCTGTCCAAACCTCTGATGAACTCGTTTTCCTCAAAGCTATGCACCGAGGCCAAGTCTGAATCCTCCTTCTGACATAAGCTTCGCGCTGTTGTTATATCACCCAGAAGTTTTCCTGGGACGCCAATGTGTATCTTAAAAGAAAGTGGCAAAAATGAGCGAATTGGATACTTCGTGACATTTTTGTGCGAAAATCGAAAAATCTAGAAATTTTGTTTGTTCGCTCACATTCCAAGGGAGAAGTTCGTGGGGTTTCAAGTAATTCGAAATTCGCTCGGATCTGTGACCTGGCGAAATCCAGGATTTCCCGGTACTCGGAAGAGTTGTTGGCGAGACCGGTACCAATCGATTGCTCTCGTGGAGAGGAAGCGATTCGTATATCACACGCCCAAATCCGAGAGGCGACTGGGGAGTTGCCCTTTTCCGTGACTCACGTAACTCACGTTTCGCATGAGTTCAGAATTAGTCTGACCCCGGATTCGAGATCGGCGGGGTCGATTTACTATAGAGGAGTCCCATCATATTGGTTGGAAAAGCCGTAAATCATGAGTCTCTCCACAGGTGGCACATGACGCAGACATTACGGTTTAGGTAAGTGAGTGGATTACTTACCTTGTAGCAATGCTCATCAAAGTAATCCCAGCCTTGCTCTCTATTGCACCGATCAACCTGCTCGTATTGACAGAAAAATGGGTGCTTTTCCTGGTAGCAATCCACTTCTTTAGGCGGATAGGTGCTTTCTTGAAGAAGGCACTTATCGTTGTGAAGGTGTAGTGTCATAGCATTGATATTCACGTATTCTGGTAAGTAATTTTCTTTGTTGCCATTTTTATGACATTTTATAAGGTTTTTGGGAAAAAACGTTTTTTTGCACTTTTTCGGCTAGAGGGCCCTTCTTGGAGGAATACGGTATGGTACATTTTCTTCACTTTGATTGTTGCATTTTGTGAACGTAAATTGATACCCCAATTTTAACTTAATTTTGCATACTTTCAGGCAATCGCTCGAATATAAAGCTCTGTCCACAACAGTGAAATGGCTGGAGCGAAATGTTCGCGCGGATTCAATTTCTTTTCCCGAATGGGTCAGCCATAGAGTGCATGAAACGGACAGAGCTCGGCGCATACTGAACAATTTCATCTTTGGTGCGTCTCAAAAGTGCAAAGTTCAGGAATTAGTAGATCATCAAGTGGAATTCCTCAACAATTTGATAGAGGTAATATAAATATTTTTTCATATCTCACTATCGTGACATTTCTCTACCTAGTATGTCCCGCCTCCTCCCAAAAAACCCACAAATGGTGGGTCCTGAAAAAAATCCTGGGTGCGCCACTGGGCTGCACACTCTGCCTGGCCAAGATTCGGAAAAGACTTTCATCTTCATTTCCGATTCTTCCAACCATAGGATTTCCATGGTTTTGGCGAAATTTCAATGACATTGAATTTTCGAGTATTGAATTTTGGAGTAGTGAGCCATCTCCAGACTATACTCGTTTTTACACGTGAGCTTTACAGGACTTTCTGGCACTTCCTGTCGTTCAAGGCACCATTCCAACGGTTGTAATCGACCGTTATCCCACCGATGAACAATATCACAAGCATTTGGGCGAGAACTTGATTGGCCGAGAAGTGGACTCGCAGGGAGCTGAATTTTTATACGAGATCGAGAACGGAGAGAAGCGTAACATTCATAATTAACATCCTTTGTGTCAGTTTTAAATTTTTTTTAATTTTTCAAAAAAATTTGATTGTTCAATGAAATTTTTATAAATATTCGCCAGCGCGCTCGATTAGTTAAAAGATTCTTCCCGAATTTTCCTTTAATTTCAAATTGACATAAAATTTTTGAACATTCTTCGGATATTTTCGGTTATATAACCGGATACCGGTTGCAGCCATGGTATGCATCCAGTTTAATGTTAAACATTTTATTCAAGGAACAATACCGATAGTACGACTAATATAATGACGACGAATATAATATATACCGTAAACTCTCTAATTTAACCCCCCTCTTGTTTTACCCCCTCTAATTCTGCCCCCCCTAGAGGTCGATCGAGTAATTATACCCCCTCCAATTTTGCCATACATAAAATTTTTGAAGAAAACATAAGTGATTAGCCAATCCACCTACATGCCCTTGTCCAGTTCCTCGGGCCTTCGGCCGTCGCCTAGTTCCCGTCTGGTTCTAATTCTCGTTCAAACTAAAAAATTTAGAAAAAATCTTTTCCGTACCCCGGAGTACCCCAAGAATTTTTCAGCCACCGGATTCATAATCAGCGCATCCGAAAACTTCTGGGTGCAAAAATCTCAGGTGCAAAAACCTCAGGTCACCGACACGCGACACCAGCCAAATATAGACAAATGGACCAAATACAGGCTTTAGCGTTACACATTTTATTCAACGATAGTAAGACAGAAATATAATACAAAAAAATTTGTGTTTACATAAGAAAAATGGTCCACACTTTTGATTTCCATTTCAATTTTAGAACAGAAAAAAATGGTCATTACAATTCTTTCGTCTCTAGCAAATAATACGAGTCAAGAGGATTGCCCTCTGCGGCATTGACGAAATCTGCAGCATAATCTACGGCAGTGATCTGCAACTTCATTCCAATATCGACATTGATAAACTCAAAGACGTGCACAGTTCTGCGCTGATCCACCGGACCCGACTCGCAATCATTTTCAAATCTTTCTTTTTGCACGATGAATTTTTCATATCTGCTCTGCAAATTCCATAGAACTTGATCGTTTTGAATTTGGTAGGCTTTAATGAATCGGACAAGATGATACTCATCGCAGCGTTTCAGACGCATGAATTTCTAAAAATTTTTAATCTGACATTTATTATTATCCAGAAGGAATGTGTATAGGCGTTTGAATTCGCGGGTTGTTAGAGCAGGCGCAGTAGTGGAGAAGATGCCTTGGCATGGAAGGCTAAGAGGCTTTTTAAGGCATTTCGAGACAATATGATGGAACCCTTGCAGAGTAAATCGACCCCGCTGAATCCAAATCCGGGATCAAATTTGAACTTTGATTTTTGAAATTTTTCCTTTAAAATTGGAATTTTTCCGTATTTTAAGGAAAAAGTTCAAAAATCAAAGATCAAATCTGATCCCGGATTTGGGTTCACAGTGGTCGATTTACTCTTAAGAGGTACCGTCATATGCCATAAAAAGCCTCTTGGCCTGCATGCCAAGGCATTCTTCTCCACTACTGCACCTGCTCTAACAACCCGCGAATTCAAACGCCTATAAACATTCCATCTGGATAATATTGGTTTGTAAAGTATGTGGTGTCCTGATTGGTTAAAGTCAATTTTCTTTTACATAACATAAGACTGCGCCTGAGTGGGTAGGATTTGTTCTTATTTCTAAGATTTGTTCTTATTTTGAGGGTCCAAATCTTAGAAAAATAAAATGTTCTTATTTATAAGATTTGTTCTTATTTTTGGCCAATGTTCTTATTTTGTCCTTATTTCACGAAATATCCAATTTCAAATTGGAATTTTTGAAATAAAAGCAACTTTTCCTAAAAATTTTCGCCTGCGGCGCTATTTGGATGCCATTTCTCCTCCAAGTATTTTAAAAAATAGTGCAAATTTTTATGAATATCGCCTAAAATTGAAAAATTTTCGCCTGCGGCGCTATTTTTTCATTCATGCAGAATAAAATATTGGCATTATAGTTTCGGCGCGAATTTTAAAAATTTGAAAAAAATGCACCCCTAAGAATGCACTTGGAAAAAATTTGAAAAAATGCACCCCTAAGAATACACTTGGAAAAAATTTTTGTCAAAAAACCATAGGGGGGACCCTATGGTTTGAAAAAATTATAAAAATGTTCTTATGTTTGACCCCGAAATCTTAGTTTTTGGGGCAAATGTCCTTATTTTTGGACATGAGTCGATGAAACCCCTGGTTTTAGGACATGTCCGAAAATTTTGACAGAAGTCGCAAAATCGGACATTTCCGGACATGTCCGGTAAATCCGGGCCCTAGTTATAAACCAAGTTATATGGCGTTTAACAGAGCAGGTGTTGGCGGTCATACTGGCTATCATTATGAGGAGCATTTATGGATAAATATTTGGAATATGGTTGTTTGAAAATCCGGACAAGACTTACTTTACAAACCAATAGTACATTTTTGGGTGCAGTAGACAGAAAAAAATTTCATGTCACATCACATCGCAAAGGATAGCATTGATTATGTCAAAAAGATTGCCTACCTGCACAAAATTGACGACGACTGTAGAAACGTAATAGAACCTTATGGTAATTACCGATGTACATTGGACTCCGGTCACAAAAAAATCTAGCAAATCTTCGTCGTAGTACGAGTCGTAATGACCGTTAATTTGAAATTCCTTGCAGAGCAAATAATCTTTTATCCAGCCGAATGATTCATGAACGTCGCCTCTGAGACATACCGCCAGTTCTTTGCATTGAAGGCTGTTAGGGAGTGGGTTGAGTGTTACGGCCAACAAGTTCAATACCTCTTTTTGAAGGCCCAGTCGGATACATTGAATAAAAATGAACGGATCCGTGAAAAGTCGGAGGAAATGTTGGAATATGGGCCAAGTTTCGTGATTGAGCGATGTACTCGCAATAAATACGCTGGTTTTGCTGGGCGATTGGCGACAGTTTTGAGGGAAAGTGATATCTTAAGATGGAAAAATTACAAATTAAAAAACTATTAGGGAAACCGTAAAAAGTGCGAAAACCCTTCTCATGAGTAAAGACCCCAAAAATATTTTTTTAATTCCGGTTTTAACCCTTCATTGCCCGACCGTGAGAGACGGCAGACAAAAAAGATAACCCGCCAGCAAACAGGCTGTCTCTCTTCTTCTCCTTTCAAACTGTGCGACGCTGATTGGCTGGTTTGAAGCAGAGAAGCTATGCACTACACAAAATATGCGTATCTAATTAGATACACTGGGCAATAAAGGGTTAATTAATTAAAATATTTAAAAAATCGCAAAATATTAAAAAAATATTTTTTTAATTAGCAATTTTTTGCCGATTCTAGACTTTAATTCTGCTTTTTTAGCCTTCATTGTTACTTCAGACTAAATTAAAAGCTAAAATTCAACAAAATATAACAAATTTTGGAAAAAAACGGCAAAATAAAAAAAATTTTGAAAAATTTCGTAAAAAAAAATTTTCGGCAAAATTTTTTGGTAAAATTTCTCCGCCAAAAAAAATTTCGCGGCGGCCTTCGGCCGCCGCGAATATTTTGCCAAAATATCGCAAAATTTGTCCAGAAATTCCAAAATATTTACTAAAATATAAGTAAAATTCCCAAAATATGCAAAATATTTTTTAAATAAAAAAATATTTTTAAAATATTTTAGTTAAAAAAGTCCAAAATATTTTTTAAATATTTTTTTTATTTTAAAAATATTTTTGGGGTCTTTACTCATGAGTCATGGACAAAAGAGCATATTGGGCTATAACTCCTTACTAGCCGGCTATCGCCGGCTAGATTCGGTGGAGTCTATATTATGGTGGAGTCTATATATGGTTGAGACTCAATTCGTATGCCTTTGGGTATTTTAATTAATGCGCTTCGCGCATTAAACTGCCCCTAGGTTTTTCTAAGACATACCTTTCCCGATTGTTTGGGAAGTCAAAAGTGCCATTTTTGGCACATTTTTGGCCAAAATTTGAAATTCACCTTATGTGCGCAAACTTTTTTTTGCAGATTCGTTCTTGGCATTCCCTGGGGAGCAGTTTGACGTATCGTGCGTCCAAATAGGAGCGGAACTCGAAAAGTTTTCTTTGTAGCGCAAAAAGTGCCATTTTTGGCACATTTTTGGCCAAAATTTGAAATTCACCTTATGTGCGCAAACTTTTTTTTGCAGATTCGTTCTTGGCATTCCCTGGGGAGCATTTTGACGTATCGTGCGTCCAAATAGGAGCGGAACTCGAAAAGTTTTCTTTGTAGCGCAAAAAAGTGCCATTTTTGGCACATTTTTGGCCAAAATTTGAAATTCACCTTATGTGCGCAAACTTTTTTTTGCAGATTCGTTCTTGGCATTCCCTGGGGAGCAGTTTGACGTATCGTGCGTCCAAATAGGAGCGGAACTCGAAAAGTTTTCCTTGTGGAACCTTGATTTTGGCCAAAAAATCATGAAAAAGTCTATTTTCGTGGCGGGACCACCCCAAAAATTTTTGCGCCATTCGTCTTCCCGTGGCCGATTTAGGGGGGTAGCCGCGAGCATGTGGTCCGGGAGCCTCAAAAAAGGGCCTAACTGCGTGCGGCACACAACGGGAAAATGGCGGATTATAGTGTAGAATAAAGGCATAGTTTAGGCTTAGCCTTAAGTTTGGTGTGCACAAAACTAATGTGTGCACAAAACTAATGTGTGCACAAAAATAAGCTTATGTTTCCACTTAGCAACTTTGTGCGCAAAACTCTTACGGTCATTTTAAGACCAAGCTTAAAGCTTGAGTGTATCAAAAGCTAGAGCTCAATATGCTCTTTTGTCCGTGACTCCTGAGAAGGGTCACACTTTTCGTGAATTTTTGTTGTTTTTTATTTATAAAAGTTGGCTTACTTTTATAATCAGCATGAGCTCTAAGCTGATAGCCTTTGTAATCAAAGTGTGTGCTTTCATTGCCCGCGGCGACCAGACTTCCAAATGGAACTTGTTTGGAGAAATTGTTGCGAACAACCCATTCGTCGTATGCTTTAACGGTAAGTTCCTTGTCGAATATCTTGATGATTCCATAAGCAAAATGTAGACTCTGGAAATTGTTTAGCCTATTAATTGCATTTCTGCAGACTGCATTCATAGACTTATTCTTGCACTAGCATTTTGGGTCTCAAGCACAAGCACTTCTCACGAGGTATCTCACGAGGTCATTTTTTGATGATGCTGATCACGAATATTTTTTCACTTAGTTTTGTCTTCTCCTCACCGACGTGAAGGAAAGTCCATAGGGCGACGTATACATAGCCGCGCCGCCCTATGGACTTAGCCGCGCCGCTTCAGAATAATTGTATACTAGCTTCAGTGACTCCCTACGGGAGTCCTATTAAACATTTTGTCTATGCTTACCTTTATGTTCTAAGTTCCTAAATGCCTAATTATCCAGATAGCCAAAATCTGCCTTCAGCAGTGGATTCAGAATCTGGGATTCTGAATCCAGATGCCCAGATAGCTAAAATCTGACTTCAGCATTGGATTCCCCGTAGCCGAAAACCTATAACGGCACCGAATCCCGGTGAGTTGGTTCCATTTCCTCGCAAGGTCAACGGTGCATCAGAATCCGGGATTCTGAATCCAGATAGCCAAAAACTGACTTCAGCATTGGATTCCCCGTAGCCGAAAACCTATAACGGCACCGAATCCCGGTGAGTTGGTTCCATTTTCTCGCAAGGTCAACGGTGTATCAGAATCTGGGATTCTGAATCCAGAAACCCAAAATCTGACCCCGGATTCGGATTCCCCGTAGTCGAAAATCCCCGAGTGCCAAAAATTTCAGCCTGAAATGTTAAAAAAAAAACGTAAATTACAAAATTTGTAGTTTGTAGCCAAAATTCGGGACACGGAGAAAATAAGGCACCAAAGATCATGTTGCACCGGACGCACTGACCGGGCTAGCTTACTGGGGGATATGAGGCCCTAATTTTCATCAAGTCGGTTATTGATCTTTGGTTATGCTAATAACTAGGCTGCGGATTTTCCGGACATGTCCGGGAATGTACGATTTTGCGAAAAATTGGGCCGTCATTCGCTTTTCTAGAATGTTCCAGAAGGATTTTCTGCCATTGAGCGCCAATTTGAACGTGGCTAATAGGATGAGGATTTTCCGGACATGTCCGGAAATGTCCGATTTTTCGACTTCTATCAAAATTTTCGGACATGTACATCAATAGAGTCCCCCTATTTATTGTTTTGGCAAAAAGTTTTTTCCGAAAATGATTTTTCATACCATTTTCCCCCATGGTTTTTTTAGCAAAAATTTTTTAAAGAATTTTTTGCCAAAAAAGCCTATGGTTTGAAAAATCATTTTCGGAAAAAATTTTTGCCAAAAAAATCAATAGGCTCCCCTATTGATTTAGCAATTTTACTTGTCCGAAAATGTCCGGAAATGTCCGATTTTGTGTCCGAAAACGGCATTTTTCATGTCCGGAAAATCCGCAGCCTACTAATAACAAAGCAAAAAATTACCACCAAGCTAAATTCGACTGAAAGGCGTGCCAAAGAATATCTGTGATAGCTGATTAGAAGCGAAAACTTCTTCGATACAAGACTATTCTTTGCTAGTTGCCAATAGTTGAGAAATTTGAAGACTTCCAGCATCGTACCATTATCCATTGTAAAATTTTGTGGATGTTTGTGATCCTGAAACAAAATATTTGGTTTGTTGGCAAAAATGGCAACAAATCGGTTAAGAAAAATAGCGGAAGGAAATTTGAAGGGAAAGATTTAGTTTGGGCAGCAAAATGCCAACGCATTGCAAAAGTAGAGCCAATTTAAATGACTTTTTCAAACGAACTAATCCATCTAACATTTAGATTCCTCCATTCGTTTGAGGCGAAAGCTTTCGACGAGTATAAATAGATACTTATCTCAAATTCGAGAAATTTATTTTTCGAGAGATATGACACATCAAAGTTACGGGGAATTAATTAATTAATTAAATTTAAATTTTTGAAGAAAAAGTTCGACAAGGTGATTTTGGGGCGCTTCTACGGAAGTGCCGGCCCCAAAATCAACACCACCCAAAAAACCATACGGGATCGATCAATCGGATCGGAAAACCGATCCGATCCGATCCATTTCAAAAACCGATCCAGTCAAAAATTTCGTCATATGAAGCTAAAAAGCTAACATTTGTACCTAATTTCACTAGAGTTAGGTAAGAAATGTAACATTAGTTTTCACTTTGATTGGAAAAAATGTCAAAATTTCGATTTTAAGCTGGATCGGATCGGATCGGTTTCCGATCTCCCAGCCCTAGTTGGCATGTGCTAAAGCCGGTTTCCGGCTGCTTTTGCCTATATGTTGATTGTGGACCGATTTGGACCTATTCTCTAGTGCACACTAGGGAAATAAAGAAAGAAAGATCTTTCTCCAGTTCGAATACAATTGCTTAGCCATTTGAATGCAATTGCTTGTGTAATGGTGAGAGATCTATCTTTGGATTCTATAAATTTGTCAGAACGCTGGAACAGGAAAGCATGGATGGTAACAACCATTTTCCACGAATGGGCCGCTTCACCTCTCCAAAAGGTGAGAGCACAGCGACGCAAAATCGCGCTAATCGTCGACAATCATTCATCACACGTGTTGGATGAGCCTTTAGCAAATGTCGAGATGACCTATTTACCGCCGAACACAAATCCAACTACAACGGGATGCAGGCACAGTCTCCTCGTTCAAGGTAGGTCATGTAAGTTCGAAAATTATAAGTAAAATTGAGATTTCAGGCACAATATCGAAAATTGCTTACGCAAAAGTGGCTGAATAATTTGGAAACATGAAAGATCTTGTCGCAACGAAAAGAATGAGTATGCGTTTGTCATCAATCTATCAAATTATGTTAATCAAAATATTTAAATACCGTATTATCTCTCATATAAGCCCCCCTAAATTAGAAGCCCCCTAAAATAGAAGCCCCCCCCCCAAAAGTGGGTTTGTTCCAAATTTTTTCATGTTATCCAAATTTTTTCATGTTGTAGCTTTTTAATGCTATTTTACCAAGTTTTGACAGTCTTTAAACTTTAATTAATTCTTATTCCTATTTCCTCTTTCCTTCTTCCTAAAATGGGGTTTTAGGATCACGCATTTTTACAAATTTTTGCTAAAAATAGAAATAATTAATATGGAATTTTTGGCATTTCTACAGGTTTTGGTATGAATGAAAAATGGAATGAAAAATGCACCTTTCAAAAAAGCGACATTTATTGCAAAAATTGAATCTATTGTGTATTTCCAAAGGCTAAAAAATCGTCAAATAATTACAAATTTTAGGAAAAATGACGGAAAAAATTATTTAAATTAAAATTTTCAATGAAAATCCCAAAAAAATCCCAAAAATACACTAAAAAATTGACGAAAAAATTCATTTAAATGGCTATAAAAATTTTTACTGCATTTATGCATCATCATTTTTGATGCGTTACGTGAAAAATAATTGCAGATTCGGAATCAGCGCATTATTGATTATTAGTAATTGCGCTGATTAATAAATGTTGCAGTACCTCATATATATGTTGCAGTTAATATAGACGCTAACTAGTTAATATAGATTATTTTGGTTATTTTCTAAACGATAAAAATATAATTTCAAGTCTTGAGTATATATATGTTGCAGTTAATATAGATTTTCAGTTAATATAGACGCTAACTGAAAAGTCAGTTAATATAGATGCTAACTAGTTAATATAGACGCTAAACTCACAAAATTTGGGAATATTGTTAGCAATTTATCCCATTTTTGGTGTGACCCACTTTACTCCGATGGTTTTTGGCCGAGATGGATTTTGTTGTATGAAAATTCCCTCTCTAATCCGACACAATTTGGCCAAAAAAGATTGCATCGGATTAAAGACTGGATTTGGGGCGCGGCTAACTCCCCCGTTGCGCTCGCATCTGGACGTGTTATAGCTGAATCGACAGCGCTCAACAAGCCAACCAAAATAAGCTATTACATAGCCGATCCAAGCACGGCTAAAAAAGCTACAGGTGCGCGAAATCCTGGAATTCGTGGTTTCCCCCGAATTCGCGGTGAAGGCCGCGGCGCACCACTCTCGTAGTCATCAGGGCTGGGAACTTTGATCACGGGTCCGATCCGATCCGAACCGATCCTCGGTGACCCCCAATCGGATCCGATCCGAGGCCAAAAAACCCGATATTTCCGACCCGATCCGATCCAAAATTTTTTGCCAAATTTAGCTATTTTTCAAAATTTTCCCCAAATCATATAAGTTTGCTATTTATGCCCAAAAATTCAAGTCAAATTTGTAAGTTTTTGGTGAAATATGGCAAAATTTATATTTTTTCACGAAATTGTACAATTTTGCTATTTTTTACTCAATTTTGCTATATTAAGAAAAAATTTGGAAAGTACACTTTTTCCGGAAAATAACAAATGGCTCACATTTAGTAGTTTTTGTTACTAAAAACGACTATTGGCGAAATAAAGAAATCAGTGCCGCAGGCGAAAATTATTCTATTTTTGGCGATTTTCATATAAAAATTGCACTATTTTTAAAAATAGAGGAGAAATGGTATCCAAATAGCGTGTAGAAAATTTTGTAATTTTGGAATGGTGGTTCACTAAAATTTTCTAAAATTTTTCCCGGCCGTGCCGGATTTAAATTTGAATCCGCGGCCGAGTGCATTCTTAGGGGTGCTTGGATCGGATCGGAAATGGCCAAAAAACCGATCAGATTCGAACCCCGAAAAACCCGAAAATCCGATCTCCCAGCCCTGATAGTCATACTAATGCGCATAGAGTAATTTTATAAAATCCCCAAAAGTCTAGATAAAAATTTCGCCCCCCAGTTGAAATACCGCCGTGATGGTTTGTTTTGTCTCAAATTCTCGAATTTTCAAGAACATTTAAAAATTTGAAACAGAAAGGCCTCCCGATAATCGTGAGTCGAAATCCGGCATGCAATATACCGGTGGGTAGCCTAGGGTCTAAGCTCTGATTCAAGCCATTATTCATGTTTATAGAAATTTTTTTCACAAGGTTTACAATGGAACATTTCATATCAAAAAAATTCTTATCAGTAAAACAACGGAATTCATGTCTTTACTTTAGAATTTGCACTGCGCGCTGGTCGTTTTTGTACTTGCGATCGAAGAAAGGAAACTTGACCAATACGTAATTGTACTCATCACACAAAGAAGTGTAGGCACACAACTCATCCGCGAAATTGTTAGACTGCAGCATAACTGAAATGCCTTTACAATTGGTGCCACTCTGGTCCGTATACAATAGAATTCCGCTGAAGGTTCTAGAATAGTCCAGGTACACAACTCCACTTCCGTAAAGGAATGGCGCAAGAGTTTCTTTGTTATTTTTGGGTCGAAGGCATTTTTTGCCCGTCTCCAGACACGTGTGACATTCGGCAATGTTAATTTCCTGAGGGCTCATAATATACATCTCCATCCACTTAACTGAATTTTGTGAAGACCATCCCATTATAATAACCTAAACAGTAATAATTAAAGAATTCGCATATTTGCCTTTTTATGAAACACTTTAATTTAACAGTGAAGAAATGGATTGCTGTGATAATAAAGGTTTGGCAGCTTATTAACTCTGATTTTAGAAAGCGAACTTTTTCCATTTTGCTACAATATGCACAGGCTATTGCTAGACTGGTACCCGAGCGGCCCATTTCGGCAAACGCTAATTTTAAGAAAAAAAGTTTAAGTATATTCCAGAAACAGCTCCAAATTTTGGATCTAAGAAAGAAACATGTAAAATATATATAATTGTCTATGTCAGTATAGGCTAACCACGATATCCACAAGGTTTAAAAATACCATATAATTTTCAGAGACGCAAAAAAACTAAAAGCTTTATTTTTGCCATTTAATAAAGCTAGTTACTACGGGGAAATTACTGTTAACTAATCTCTCTTATAGACAAATACATACATTTTGTGTGGCACTTATATAATCATGCTTAGGCAAGCAAAAGGGTTGGAAGCATTGTTTCGAGCACGAGCAAGCATTCTCGTCTACGCCCCAAGCATTCTCTGCGAGTTCTACCAACATAAGTTCTTCTTGCTCTCTCCACACGATCGACCCTACTTGCATGTCTTTCTTTTCATCAACAATGTAAGTTTGCTTTTCGGATTGAGTGTGCCTTAACCCAGCATACACGCTAAAAATCGGCAGCATCCCATCTTCTGCTTGGTTCATATATGGCTCAAGACATCTGCTAGCAGTTATTAAGTGCGTCTTGGAATAGAATGATGCACCACAGACAAGCTCTCCATTTACAGTAATTGCGGCGGCCCAAATACTTTGTGAGAAGATAGGAAATGGGCCTAAGTCAGTTTCACGACAGCTCAAAAGCGATTTGCTTTCGTCTCGACTTAATCGTTTTTCAAAAATATTGAAAGCTGGGTCGGCAAGAATCTTTGTCATGGGCATCATTAACCTGTTGATTGCCAATAATTGGCTTCCTTTGGCGTTCATTTCTGTGTAACAAAGTCCAAAAAGTACACACAATTCCGTATTGTACATAGATATACGAGGCGCAATACCAACTTCTACGCCCTAAACATAGATAGTGAAATTATTATTAAGTCGCAATTAGTGATTACAAATTTTGGTTTTGGACCCCAGCCATACTTTCGCGGTAGAGCGAATCGCAGAATTGTGGTGACAAGGTCCGTAAGTGGATGAAATCGATCACGATATCGTTTTATGGAACCGTTATAGAAGCTACCGTTTTTGCAGTACCGTTTTGACGGTTCCGTGTTTGCGTTACCGTGTTTACTAATATCCTTCACTTGTGGAAGGTAAGTTCCATGCCGTCGAGACACATTGTTTTACTCTCAATTGGTTGTGTGGACTCCAACAATGGCCAATTTATTTCGTAAATTGACAGAGTCAGACAAACTATGCACTCTGCCAGAAAGCTGATTCCTCTTAAAATAACAAGGAATTTGCGTGCTTTACGTAAATAAATGGACTGTGGATTACGGAAAGTATAATTATTGCCTAACAACAAGATTTAATTAAGATCGCAATATATTACTCACTTTTTCCTTTATCGTGGTCGAATATATGCCAACCATTTCATAGTTGATTTCGTCTTTTAATTTTCTTAATATTGGCGTTCCCGAGTCACCCATACTTGGTTTCTGAGAGGTCACTCTGTTATGTATGGCAAATGTCCATGTTCGGTCAGGCTTGTTATCCAAATCGATTTCGTAACGTTCCTTCATTGTTGCTATGTCAATAGCCTCGATGTGTGGCGTGTATCTCAGTACCGGGGAGTACTCTTGTCCTGGTTTCGCGTCATCGATTGCGCCCCATCCCAATGAAGTTAACTCTGTTGCTGGCAAGTCTTTCTCTTGACGAACGCAGACTATCTCGTTATTAAGCTGCTCTTTAATTTCTCGATCAAGGACTATGAATGCGATGTCAAATCTTGTTTGGGCCCAAATTTCAAAATTGTGTCTGTCATCAAAAGCAACAACGGAATAATGCTTTTCTTGCATATCACTTTTGACGCACTCCTCGCTCTTTAAGGCACATAATCCTCCAGAATACAAATGAAATCCCTTGTCAGAAATGAAACGATCCTAAATCAAATTGAAAAATTATTCATTGTTAAAAATTTTGTTTAGACAAAAGGTAATTTTCTGCAACTAGGAGTGTGCATTGAGAACCTCTGAGTTGGAAGGAAAGTTTTGACTAGAAGCAGTATGTTTTCGGTGTAAACCTATCCGAGGTTAAGATTGCACACTCCTAGATGCCACTGCTTACTTTTCCATGCACTATAGGAGCTAAATAGTTCAGACAATGCCTCGCTGTGATTAATAGCCATGGGAGCACATAAGAGGCGCCGCAAAATGGAATTCTGGTATTCGGATCAACAAGTACGGCCATGAAGCCAAAACTTCCTGAGGATGCTGGTAAACCACCAATAATTCGATCAGCAATTTCGGGAACATTCATCGACACAGACTCGTTATCATAAACCAATTGATCTGTAGACATGGATTGACATTGTTGTTTAACGAGAAGTAAATCCTCTGGACTAATTCCGAACAGATATTTGCCAAGAGCCTGGGATGCAGACAATGATGCAAGGAAACCCATAATCAATCCGCCAACGAAAACACTGCGAAGCATGAATCCAATCATAACTATGACTGTCTTGAGAAGGATCTGAAAAAAACGTACATCATTTTCATTATTTTGCGCAAAATTATTGTCCCGGGATAACGATTCAGGGACAATAAACTAGGGTTTATGGCATATCACATTCCTGGTTGACCAAAGAAAATTCTGCAAAAACAATTTTGAATTGGCGCTAAAATTTCGTAGTTATTTAGTGCATTTTGAATGAAAGCAAAAATGGGATATTTTTGATTTTCATTTAAAAGCAAGGTTTTTATGCCATGTTTGTCATGTTTTTGGGCACATTTATCTATAGCTACAGTCGAACCCCCAAATAAGCCGCTCAAGATACCGGAAGAAGTCGGTGTTATTCGGGGTCAGCGTCATTCGGAGGTCCCAATTATTGTCGAAAAAGTGACCCAAAATGTCGTGTTTGCATTTTATAGCTATTATAAACCATTTTAGACAATAGCTGTTTCTGTAAAAATTTAGCCATTTTAGCTGTTTTGGTTAAAAATGAACAAAAAATTTTTCGGCCGCAAAATGAACACAGAAGGGATTTTTGTATTTTTCAAAATTCCCAAAAAATCGGCGTTATTCAGGAGCCTAGCTCATACAAATCCTTTGATGTAAATTCGTGACCGGAGAAAATCGGCGTTATTCGAGGGGCGGTGCTATTCAGGCGGCGTTATTTGGGGATTTGACCCTATCTGAAAGAATTAAATTCGATAGTTTTCAAGAAAAACATATATTGGGTGAAGAGGAGTAAAATTGGAGTGTTTCTCTCAAATTTTATCAGATTTACAAAAGTTTATCTCAACTCTGAACAACCCAAATTTTAAGACAGTTCTGGTTAGACAACCATAATTTAGAGATTGCAGGGCGTCATAAATTGAAAGTGCGTTGAATACAATGTGATTTTCTGTGCAGTCTTTTAAGTACCGAAATATTGCGTTATAATTTTGGTAAAAAGTTACCAACCTAACAATCCTTATCCGAGCAAGTCCACCAAACTAGTTGCAAAGCACTGAAATATCCGAGATAGAAAGTAATGTTATGGCATTCTTCTTGATGGTCTAAAATGTGCAAATTATTTGAATTGTTGCAACACATGTACCGCACAATCCTAGTTCAAGTCCAAATTGAGTTCTATTTCTAAACAGACTGTTTGTAAAGTTATACCTACTGGCTAAGCTTGCTGACTAAGAAAATAATGATTTGAATTGCCGCCAAATCTAGGATTTTCTGATTTAGCTGAGCAAGCTATTCTTGGCTTGCTCTTTATATTGATAGTAGAAATTTTTCAGACTCGATCGTTCCCTTTGCTCCGAGTCGATCTATGATCGAAGCAAAGGGAATAAGCCAGTCTGAGAATTATTACTAGAAGACAATTATTGCTAGAGGCATATTTTGAATTAAATAATTACAAAAATGTTTGACTCAGTATTTGGTATTGCATAATGATAGTTGGCGTAGAGACAGTACCAAAATTTCAGATAAATATAGTGAAAAACGCTTAAAATTTTTTATAAGTATCAAAAAAGTACACGGTAATTTTAATACCGAGTACTTGGTCTTCGATTTTATGCAAAGTTTGTCTGCATATACCAATAAACGATTATTAGCAAATTTTCTGATAAATCAATAGCAATAATAATTCCCAGGATATTATTGTGACATAAAACTTGTATAAATGAATGAATGCGAATGTACAATTACGTGGCACCAAAGTCCGAAGTTAATGTTGTAATACGTGGCAGTCAATCGTCTGTGATATTTTTCGTATTAGTCATTTCACGATGGTCTCTTTTATGAGATCCAGAAGTAAATTCCATCGCTTTGGCGGAGCTAGCGATATTCTTGAGAAAGTTTTTAGAAAAACTGAATTAAAATCTCTAACTGACCCGAAGTAACTAAGCCTAACTGCGGGGTAAACCAGCAGTTTGCAGACCAAAATCGACCCTCCATATCTTAGGCTTAAGCCTTAGGCTTTAGGCCTTAGTCTTAGGCTTTAGACTTACTCCTTAGTCTTAGGCTTTAGACTTACTCCTTAGTCTTAGGCTTAAGGCTATGATCTGGACGCTTGGCATGGTCTGCAAACTGACGTGGTCTGCAAAGTAATTGTCTGTCAACTGCGGGTATAAATACCACATCGGCGTGGGAGGGGACAGAATGCGTGAAACCCGTTTACGGGCCTCCCCGATAACCGGTGTCTGTACCTACCCTCTCAAAAGACCCCGGCGACAATCATACACCTCAGCTTGCGCAGGCTGAGATGCATGAGGTGTTTTGATCAAAGCTACCACCTTACTAAAAATTTTATTCAAAAAAGCAGAAATTCGGATCTGAGAGATGACGTCAGCATTAACCCTCGGAGGGCTGGTCGGACCAAGTGGGCGTTGGATACAACTTTTTGTCCTCTACAAGAATATAAAAAAATTTTTCGCTGTGACTCATTTTTTTCAAATTACGGAAATCACCATTTTCGACAAAAAACGCTCGAGGTGGTCGTCTTTGACAGTCCATATCTATTTTTTCTAGCTAATATGGACAGTAGTGTTATATATCGCTGGAAAGCTGATATCCTGGGCTATGTACGTACTTACTTTGCGGTCCATGGTCCCACCACGAAAAATGAATTATAGCGGGAGATTCAACATTTAGACATTTCTCAACTCCAGGTGGCCGCACTAAAATGGCCACAATTTGTTGATTGTGTGCGAATTCGCACAGAATTTCTCACTCAAAGGGGTTTGCGAGTGTGTTGCGAATATTCTCAAAAGCACGCAAATGGGCAGAACGCCAGGAAATGGTACTATCATATGCCGAATGCCAAATTTGATTCCAGATCAAAAGTGTGGACCATTTTTCTTATGTAAACACAAATTTTTTTGTATTATATTTCTGTCTTACTATCGTTGAATAAAATGTGTAACGCTAAAGCCTGTATTTGGTCCATTTGTCTATATTTGGCTGGTGTCGCGTGTCGGTGACCTGAGGTTTTTGCACCTGAGATTTTTGCACCCAGAAGTTTTCGGATGCGCTGATTATGAATCCGGTGGCTGAAAAATTCTTGGGGTACTCCGGGGTACGGAAAAGATTTTTTCTAAATTTTTTAGTTTGAACGAGAATTAGAACCAGACGGGAACTAGGCGACGGCCGAAGGCCCGAGGAACTGGACAAGGGCATGTAGGTGGATTGGCTAATCACTTATGTTTTCTTCAAAAATTTTATGTATGGCAAAATTGGAGGGGGTAAAACAAGAGGGGGGTAAAACAAGAGGGGGTTAAATTAGAGAGTTTACGGTATATATTATATTCGTCGTCATTATATTAGTCGTACTATCGGTATTGTTCCTTGAATAAAATGTTTAACATTAAACTGGATGCATACCATGGCTGCAACCGGTATCCGGTTATATAACCGAAAATATCCGAAGAATGTTCAAAAATTTTATGTCAATTTGAAATTAAAGGAAAATTCGGGAAGAATCTTTTAACTAATCGAGCGCGCTGGCGAATATTTATAAAAATTTCATTGAACAATCAAATTTTTTTGAAAAATTAAAAAAAATTTAAAACTGACACAAAGGATGTTAATTATGAATGTTACGCTTCTCTCCGTTCTCGATCTCGTATAAAAATTCAGCTCCTTATGAGTCTACTTCTCGGCCAATCAAGTTCTCGCCCAAATGCTTGTGATATTGTTCATCGGTGGGATAACGGTCGATGACAACCGTTGGAATTGTGCCTTGAACGACAGGAAGTGCCAGAAAGTCCTGGAAAAGTCATATGTAAAAATTGGGCATAGTCCGAAGGTTACTCTATAACGGAAAATTCAATATCATTGAAATTTCGCCAGAATCAAGGAAATCGTGTCGGAAATGAAGATGAAAATCTTTTCCGAATCTCTACCGAGGAATTTTTCATAATTTGGGCCAAGACTGCTGGCTATGTTGGCCGGGCAGAGTGTGCAGCCCAGTGGCGCACCCAGGATTTTTTTTTTGGGGGGCGGGGCATGTTTTCAAGGGAATGGACATTTTGGGGGCCCGGGCACCAAAAATCACCGCCCCACCATTTTTGGGTTTTTTGGAGGAGGCGGGACACCGGCCCGCTTTTTTTTGCAAAATTTACTTTCCAAAATTGCTTTTTTCCCGTTGTTTTTTGGGGCACGTGCTCCCGTGGCACCCCGGGGTGCGCCAGTGGTGCATCCCGTCTTTTATAATCGCTCTTTGAAGAAGATTCCGAAAAATTTCACTTCTCAACCCCCTGAAATTTCAACTCCAACTTTTTGCTGGGTACGGGCCTGGTAAGAATGGTTCTTCCAAAAACTGTCAAGGTTTTCTGACAGAGAAAAAGGCTAAAAAGAATAGAGTTCCAGACCTAAATTTAGCCATTAACCCTCCCAAAAAGGCCTAAATAAATTTAGGCCTTTTTGGGAGGGTCTATCCAGCTATAATATAATAAATCTTTGTAACAAATTTGGCTTGTTT
>JAKKPZ010000080.1:0-263977 GCA_022814885.1 Ditylenchus destructor
AGCAAAAGCTTGCGAGTTCGGCGTTTGCATGCTTACAGAAGGAAGCTTACAATAGTAAAAGCTTGCGAGTACGCCGTTTGCATGCTTACATTATCATGCTTACAGTCAAGCTTACAATAGCAAAAGCTTGCGAGTTCGGCGTTTGCATGCTTACAATCAAGCTTACCATAGCAAAAGCTTGCGAGTTCGGCGTTTGCATGCTTACAGAAGGAAGCTTACAATAGTAAAAGCTTGCGAGTACGCCGTTTGCATGCTTACATTATCATGCTTACAATCAAGCTTACCCCCGAACAACCCTTACTCCCGAACAACAGCTGTTGAGGGCCGAAGGCCCGAAATAGTCTCATGCTGCTCTACTCCCGAACAATCCTTTTTTAAACTGGAAAGTAGCAAGGGCATACTGATAGACTCCCCGCGCGCTAGCGCGCGTTAGCGCGCTAGTTATGAAATTAATTTCACAATTAATTAATTTCACAGTTATGATTACGATTAATTTCACAGTTATGAAATTAATCTCACAAACCGCTTCGCGGCATCCGAACTCCAACTATTATTGTTCCAGCAGTCTATGCCCCTCTCGCGTTTTCAAAAAGTTCGCCGAGGGCGCCGAAGGCGCCCTCGGCGAACTTTTTGAAAACGCGAGAGGGGCGGGTCCCGCTACCGCGGGATCCTTCACCCACCTTGCCGCGTGCCGCGGACTGCTTTGGTAGGGGTATTGGGTAGGTTTGGACAGGGTTTAGTGGGGTCTGTACGTTGGATGGAGTCTGATTTCGTAATGTAAACAACCAGGCGACTGCTGCGTTGTTTACATTACGAAATCAGGGGCCCATGTATATTGTTTTTGTCGCTATTATTTTCCATTTCCGGTTTTCAATAACCGTTCCAATTCTGTCTGTACTTTATTATTTTTGATAAGCTGAAAAGCTTTCCTTATTTTGCAGACCTCTTCTCAAATGTTATGAAATTAATGAGTAATGCAGACGGTTTCTTTTTTCTTTTCACAAAACTACCCAGCTATCTTTCCTGGCACGGACTGGCCCACTTACAATATAGGATATTCATATAAAGAAAATAAGCTCACAGAATTAAAATTTAGCACAGAAATCAGGTTGAAACTATTTGTCTATCGCAAAATTTTAATTTCTAGTCTACATAAGTTTACACTAGCTGCGGGGCGGCTCCGCCGCCCCGCAGATTTGTTATTTCAGGGATATATTACTAAAAGGCTTCATCAATTATCTCATTGGGTCGGGCTTTGCGTTGATATTCCTGATTTTCTACTTGCTTTTCGCGATATGTTTCCCGATTTCTGGCGTAGATGATGACATCAATGAAGGTGTGGATCTCAGCATCTTTGGTTTATCGTGGGCAAAGGGGAACGATGAGAAGGAAGCCGAAATGAAATTCCAAGAATGGCTCCTGTTTCAAACTCACAGGAAAGAAAATAAGGTTTGATTGAATTTTTAGCTAACATTTTGTTACTAAACAGAATGGAATAGTTCGAGAATGGAGATATAATTTTTGGATTGTGGTAGAGATAGTGCATCGGATTGATTTTGGTTAGTTTGTGACAAAATTTCGCCTGGTCTCAAATTACTGCACCATGGTCTTGTGCAGTAAATAAAAAAATGAGCAAAATTGGTTACACTAACATTCATTTTAGACGCCGATACCGAAGTTCACAAAAGAACACAACGTAAACGAGGAGGAAGAAGTGTCCGCTATTGAATGAATTAAAATATATTTTGTTAATGACATTGTTTGTCTATTTTATTGTAATATCCATTGTAATATGATTCCACGTACTGCCTATCGGAAGATAGTAGGTCTGATTCTTCAGCTATTTGAAATTTCGAATTCGAGTTTAAACATAAAGGAATTGCCGCCGAATTGGCATTGTGTTCTATAAAATCGAAAAGGGTTTGGTTAAATTAAAAAAAAATAGACTTCCTTCGACTTTGGTTAACAATTCCTTTTATTTTTCTCAGATGGAGTAAGAAATTTTTGATATATACTGGACATAACTGAGTCGAACAAACTATCTAAAATAAACAGAAATATTCCACGGTGAGGTGTGTCCGACCTATTTTTTCCATTTCCGGTTCATTAACCGTTCCAATTCTGTCTGTACTTTATTATTTTTGATAAGCTGAAAAGCTTTCCTTATTTTGCAGACCTCTTCTCAAATGTTATGAAATTAATGAGTAATGCAGACTGTTCTTTTTTCTTTTCACAAAACTACCCAGCTATCTTTCCTGGCACGGACTGGCCCACTTACAATATAGGATATTCATTCCATAGGACCACCCAGCGGCTACGCCGCATGGCGGCGCCCATGATCATCCACGGGGGGGGGGTAAAGGGGGTCGTAGGGGGCCACAGGGGGTCGTCTGGGGGCTGAAAATGGTACCAATCGTCTTCTCTCGTCGAGACGAAGCGATTGACGTATCACACGCCCAAATCCGAGTGGGGCGTGAAAAGTTGCATTTTCTGGCCCCCGGGGGGTAAAGGGGGCCACAGGGGGGTCGCCGTAAAAAAATTTTTGCAGATTCGTTCTCAGAATTCTACGGGGAGCATTTTGACGTATCGTGCGTCCAGAAAGGAGCTGATCCCGAAAAGTTTTCTTTGTAGCGCAAAAAAGTGCCATTTTTGGCACTTTTTTGGCCAAAAATGCCACTTTTTGAGATCGCCGTAAAAAAATTTTTGCAGATTCGTTCTTAGAATTCTAAGGGGAGCATTTTGACGTATCATGCGTCCAGAAAGGAGCTGATCCCGAAAAGTTTTCTTTGTAGCGCAAAAAAGTGCCATTTTTGGCACTTTTTGGCCAAAAATGCCACTTTTTGAGATCGCCGTAAAAAAATTTTTGCAGATTCGTTCTTAGAATTCTAAGGGGAGCATTTTGACGTATCATGCGTCCAGAAAGGAGCTGATCCCGAAAAGTTTTCTTTGTAGCGCAAAAAAGTGCCATTTTGGCACTTTTTTGGCCAAAAATGCCACTTTTTGAGATCGCCGTAAAAAAATTTTTGCAGATTCGTTCTTAGAATTCTAAGGGAGCATTTTGACGTATCATGCGTCCAGAAAGGAGCTGATCCCGAAAAGTTTCCTTTGTTTTCTCGCTTTTCGTGGCGGGACCACCCCAAATCTGACATTGATAACCCCCCCTAAAATCATGGGTTTTGGGGGGGGGTACTCGCGAGTTTGGGGTCCGGGACCCCCAAAAAGTGGGTTATTCTGCTGGGGGGGGGGAAGACTGTCACCTATCAACTTAGAGGGACCCGATATAAAGAAAATAAGCTCACAGAATTACAATTTAGTACAGAAATCAGGTTGAAACTATTTGTCTATCGCAAAATTTTAATTTCTAGTCTACGTAAATTTACACTAGCTGCGAAAAATCTATCTGCGGCAAATCTATCATCCAGGTGGGTATTTGATAACGCTTGATATTTATAATGTTGCTGTTAATTTCTTAAAGCAAATAACTTGTTAGCCAAAAATGCTGACATTCGATTGATATTATAGATTTTGGACTGCTTTTATACAATGTCGCAACCTTAACATAAATTTTATAGGGCGAATCAGTGTTCTTAAACAAGCCAATCGTTCGTCTTGATCAGATGGCGTTGAAGCTTAACGAACTTGTGTCTGAATGTTTGACGCCCAGCTCCGTCGACAATTTCTCGTGCAACAAAACACCAGAAAGCTCCATCTCTGAACGCTCTTCCCTGAATTCTCGTCTCTGCTATACTCTATCAGCCATGGAAACGGATGAATCAACTCTATGAGTTGATGTGAATGATGATATGAATCAACTCTGTGAGCGTGGAAGCTTTCAGTCAGATTCTTCGCATATACCGTAAATCCTCTAATAAGTCCCCCGGGGGACTTATTGTTTCGTAGGGGGTCTAGGGGGGGACTTAATTGAGGGAGGGGACTTATTTTTTCGTGGCCGCGCCGAAGGCGCGGCGAAAAATTTTCGCGCCCGCCATCGGCGGGGCGCGAAAATTTTTGGGACTTTTTGCCAAAATTGGGAAAATTTTGAAAATTTAAACCGATTTTGAATTGGCGACAAAAATTTATGGCCAAAAATTTGAATTTTTGGATTTTTGATCGATTTTTCGCCAATTTTTAACAAATTTTTCAATTTTTTGACAAAATTTTGAAAAAAAACAGCAAAATTTGAAATAAAAATTCAAATTTGCGCTAAAAAATTTGAAATTGCGCCAAAAATTTTAAATTTGGAAAAATTGGAAAAATACCCATTTTTGGGAGGGGGACTTATTTGAGGGGGGGACTTATTTTTTCGTTGGGGGTCTAGGGGGGGACTTATTTGAGGGGGGACTTAATTGAGGGGGGGGGCTTATTGGAGGATTTACGGTATCTCAAGGTTTGTCCAAGCATCATAATGATCAAATGTTCTTTTAACAGTTGTTTTGTTCTTATAATATTAGACATGATTAAATTGGAAAACACACTATCTACTGTTTTCCAAAAACAGCTTTAAGCTAAGATTTTGAAAGAATAGCAATAATTTAAGGATGTGTGTCCGGCTGCCCATGTTCTTGTTTTTACTTTGTGAAAGCGTATTTTCTTTGTTTTAGACAACTGCACTCAAGGTAGCAAAGACTTCGATCGTGACGTTGCTCCGATCGATGAATGGTTTTGCATGATTGACTCTGCGGTACAAACTTCGAATCCAACGCTGTCGCATAATCTACTCACGCAAACTGGTTCTCAAGTATCGCCAGTGAACAAGCCAGCAGCTGTCAACTTCGATTTTCCACACGTACATCTTGCGACTTATACAGGTCATTTATTTTTAATTGTTAAAGAGCTCTGAAAACAGACCAAGGATTAAATTTGTAGTTGAAATGGAGTCTGACTTTTTCTCCAAATTATACACTTGAATGATTCAATGTATAGTTTCATACATCTATAACATAGTGGCATGTTAGATAAATTCACGGTATATGTTAATGAATTAAGATCAGTTTTTAGTAGACTGAAATAATTTTGAAAAGTATTAAAGAAAGCAAATAACTCATTTTGAAGGTAACTACAACTTTAATGAAGGTGCAATACTGCTATGATTTTCATTTACCTCCTTTAGAACTCCTTTTTAGTTATACATTCATAGCATTAGTTAGTTATATATATTTGTCGTACTATGAATTGCTTTTTGTTTCAGAGTCAATCAACGGCGTGATCCGTATTTCTGCAATCGAATCCGCCAACTTCTTCGAATTCGTGGACATCTATGAGTCAAGAGCAAAGAAGGACATCTCGCACTCGACACTATCGAAAGTTCTCCTGGCTGCGGAAGTGCTGTTCGCCGATTACAAACAATTAGTGGCGTCGCTCTCCGTTCTTAGCCAGAATCAGACTCGCGTCTAACTGACTAAGAAATCAAATCAATTTGTAATATATAAAAATTGTATTGGTTCTTTGTATTGTGCTAAAATAAAGCTTCTACTTAATTCTAAATTTTGAGTTATATATGTCTGTTCGTTCCAGCAATACCTGTGATATTTATTTGTTTCTAACAAAATTCACAAAGAGCTTTGTCTTTGCTCTTCATTTACCGTAAAACCTCTAATTTAACCCCCCCCCTCTGTATGGCTTGTAATGTAAATTGTTTTGTGTGCTAAAATTAATTTTGCTAACGATTTCCTTTAGTGTGCAGGCGCTCCTTTCCAATGATTAAGCATAGAGGCTGTTTATAAATCAGACAGAGGGGGGTTAAATTAGAGGTTTTACGGTAGTTTATGTGATACTTATTATACATCTACCAGATGGGGACATACGGTGTGTTAATCTCGTATAAGTTCACCCGCGATTTTTGCAGTTTGAGTACATTTTAGTGAATAAATTGTATGTTACTCGATTTTATATGGTTACACTTCGCCAAACTAATGCAGTAAAAAAATTTGAACGAAATTTTACGAAATTTTCACGTTTCTGCGTTCATTTTTAGGAAACAGCCCCCAAAAAAGGTGTTAAACTCGTATAAGTTCACTCTATTTTAATCAACTCAATTTTGAAATATTAGCAAGCTCCTGCATAACTGATCGACATGGATTGTAGAGTTTCTTCTTGCCGTTCGATTGATAGGTGACTTACCCTGACCTCGAATCAGGAGAAGAAAAAACTTTAGCGTTAATGAAACATGGTGCCAAAACTATCGCTTTTTGGAAAAAGTCCCGCACAAAGGGTCGGAAAATGACACTTCCGACAAAAATGGCTTATATGGATCGATAGAGCTCGAAAAGTTATGGAGGGTTTGATTTTGTCCCAAGACAGCCAGCACTTAAAAATTTTACTTTTTTTGAGTTGCCATTTTTGGCGTTTTTAGGGGCAAAACCAGGTTTTTTGTCAAATTCCCGCCAAAATTGGCACTTTTTGGCGTTATGTCAAAAATCGGATAAATGGTCCAGAAACTAGAGACTTTTCATCACTAGATGCAAAAACCGCATTGAAAATCGCGAATAAAGCGGACTAAATTTTTGCTTAAATTTCAAGTTTACATTTTTTTGCAATTTTCCATGGAAAATTGGCCTTTTTTGTAAACTTAAAATTTAACCAAAAATTTAATCCATGTTTTATTTGCGACTTACAGTGCGGTTTTTTGCGTTCAGTGCGGAAAAGTCTCTAGATTCTGGATCATTTATCCGATTTTTGACATAACGCCAAAAAGTGCCAATTTTGGCGGAAATTTGACAAAAAAACCTGCTTTTGCCCCTAAAAACGCTAAAATTGGCAACTCAAAAAAGTAACATTTTTTGAGGGTAGCGTGATCTGAGACAAAAACCAACCCCACTCAACTTTTCGAGCTCTCCCGATCCAGAAAAGGCGAATAATTATATTTATGGATTTTTGTTGATTAAAATAGAGTGAACTTATACGAGTTTAACACCTTTTTTGGGGGCTGTTTCCTGAATATGAACGCAGCAACATGAAAATTTCGTAAATTTTCGTTCAAATTATTTTACTCCAATAGTTTGGCGAAGTGTAATCATATAAAAGCGAATAACACACTCACTAGTTACCAACACGCACTCAAACACGGAAATGTCAGGGTGAACTTATACGAGATTAACACACTATAATTTTTGCGGCTGATATGCGTTTAAATTCGTGCCATTTCAATTTAGCCGCTTTAGAAGGTGCTAGCTCATGTCTGATATTGCTAACCCTCTCTAGAATACGATTTTAGACGGAGTTAGCAATATCAGGTGTAAGCTAAAAATTATGTCGCCACCTGGTACTCTATTTGAAAATAATTTTTTATTTACCTGTATTTCGTGAAAGCTATAATTACTGAATATTTATGTGATTACTTAATTGACATCAGTTTTATTTAGTCATCTTTCTTTGTGTGTCTGTCGACTCCCAAGTCTTCCGCTCTTGACAGAAGCGTGATAATGCAAGACAAAGAACGAGAGCCGCCTTGTGCATCGCCCGCAACTAGCAGTATTGGAAAATGGCAGAAGTGCGCTCGAGTGAGTAATACAGTCTTCCCTCTCTAATCGAGCACCTTCCTAATCGAGCGCCATTTGGCCGAAACGGATTTTTTTGTATGGAAATTCCCTCTAATCGAGCGCTCCCTCTCTAATCGAGCACATTTTGGGGGTCAGGCCCAAAAAGTGACGAAAGGGTCCCCCTATTGTGTTTCAAAAAAAAGCTAAAACAGCAAAAAATTGCGAAAAAACGGATAAAATTTGATTATGATTAAAAGTTCCGTAACATTGAAAAATTTCTTTAAAAAATAGCTAAAATAAACTAAATTGTCTAACTTTTGTCAATTTTTATTAGGCATACGAAATACTAGCTAAAAAGAGCAAAAAAATTAACTTAATTTAATTAAACATAGTTTAATAAAAAATTATTCAATATTACGACAAAAAACATTGCGCAATTTTTCCCATTTTTTGGTTCACCCTCTCTAATCGAGCACATTTCGGCTGACATGGATTTTTTTGTATGGAAATTCCGTCTCTAATCCGGCCCTCTCGGTACTTATTTAGTTCCCCCCCATTCGATGGGGGGAACTAAATATTTTCCTTAGCTTTTAAGCCAATTTTATTTAGTTCCCCGCCCCATCCTACACATTCAGTTGAAAAATACAAGGAAGATTTTTAACAAAGGAGTTGTCTATTTATAAATGTTAAATAGACAACTCCTTTGTTTGAAGGAGACAGTGAAATTTGAAGTGAAAATTCAACTGAATGTGTAGCATGGTGGGGAAATTCGATAAATGCAAAGGAAGGCTTCATCGAAGCTTTATCGAAGTTTTCTAGTAAGCGCGAATCGCCGGCCACTATTTCCTGCTGTTTCCCAGCTGCGCGCATTCGTTGTTGTCTTTCCAACGAGGGAAACGAATGCGCGCAGCTGGGAAAGAACAGGAAATAGTGGCCGGCGATTCGCGCTTACTAGAAAACTTCGATAAAGCTTCGATGAAGCCTTCCTTTGCATTTATCGAATTTCCCCACCATGATGTGTAGGATGGGGGGGACTAAATAAAATTGGCTTAAAAGCTAAGGAAAATATTTAGTCCCCCCTATCGAATGGGGGGGGGGGAACTAAATAAGTACCGCCCTCTCTAATCGAGCACATTTTGCTTTTTATTTGTTTTTTTTGCAATTTTATTTCATCACTAGAAAGGAAAGCATCAATTACGGATCGAATATTTCAATACTGTGCTATAGCTACAAGTTCTTTTAGCGGTGGTTTTCTCATAGTGTGGCTAAATATTTTATGAAAATGAAAGCAGTAAAATGTGGAGGTTTTTAGCTCCAACGCACATTTGACAAGGTGTATTAAAAATAGTCCATAGTTTCCTCCAACTCAAAACAACTTGTCTGGGATAGAATATTTCTTAATTTAAAAGTCGTGAGTGGATTTAAAATACGTGGATGTGTGCATATTATTTAAAATACATTCGTCAAAGTTTCGTTCAATAGCATCATTCAATACTAGAAGGATGCCCAGCGCCTTCGGCACTGGCGAGAAGCCCCATGTCAGTGACTCCCTGGACCTTGGGACCCTGTCCAGCTTTCAACGGGGAACTTGCCCAAGTCGCATTGCCGAACCGAGGCATTATGAGGCTAGTTACGGACAGACACTGGCGCTATAGTGTATGGGAATAATACCGTTCTTAATTTCGAATATTTATAATTTAAAGAAAATTCTCAGTTTTTGCGCAAATGACAATGGGCTATTTAGGATGTCAACCAACATGAATTGAACGCTCCAAATGCCATGAGAAAAATCGAAGAAATGCTGGATTTTGCTCTCGAACGTGCTGAGAAAGCAATTTTGCAAATGAAGACGGATGCAAGCACTGTCAAGTACACGGGCACGTTTTCGTCGAACAGTGCGTTTAACAATCATAATTAGTTTAGTAGGAATATCCGCTCAGAGACCGGCATACATAACCGCCCCCTCGCATAACTGTCTATGCATAGCAAGGTCACATTTCATGTTTGAACTATTTACTTTTACTACACAGGGATATCTCTGCCTTTGGGCGAATTAATAATTAACTAGCTGAGATGGGGCGCTTCGCGCCCCCTCTCAGCTAGGAAGCGGGAGTGTGCACAGCGGGAGATTGGGTTCTTCATCGCTTCGCGCACCGCCATCAGCGGTCAGATTTGGTCGTTCGGGAGTAGAAGTTGTACCAAGCAACATCCCGCCCGTTAGTAACATCCGCCCTTTAGTAACATCCCGCCCTTTAGTAACATCCCGCCCGTTATTAACATCCCGCCTGGAAAGTTCCGACCTCGTGAAAGACCTGGTGAGAATAACACGACCTCGTGAGAACACATCTCGAATCTGACGTCAGATTCGTGATCAGCGCATCCGAAAACCCCCGGGTGCCAAAAATCAGACCCGTAGACAGCTTGCATCAAAAAACCCGATTTTTTGGCCAAAAACTGGCTTTTTTTCAAAAATGCGCCAAATCAAAAAGTGTAAAAAGCAAAGTTGTCCAGAATCGCCTCAGAAATCGATTGGGAACATAAAAGACATCACTTCCCATATCCAAAACCCTTAAAAACACGTTTTTCGGTTTTGGCGCGAATTCAAATATTCAAATTTTGGGTCTGATATTTTTCGGGGGACCTACAGCCTCAGGGCTTTCAAATGAGCTATCACTCGCCCCGGTCTATCCACGGAAAGGTGCCGAAGTGAAAGTCTAATTTGGGCGTTCCATACAGATGCTGCCGCTTAGTATTTATAGGGATTCCATAGGACCACCCAGCGGCTACGCCGCATGGCGGCGCCCATGGCAATCCAGGATTTCCCGGATTTCCGGAAGCCATAAATCCCGGTACTCGCAAGAGTTGACGGCGAGACCGGTACCATTCGACTCAGCTCACCGAGAGGAAGCGATTGACGTATCACACGCCCGGAACCGAGCGGCTACTGGGGATCTGTGACCGGCCCAAATCCAGGATTTTCCGGATTTCCGGAAGCCATAAATCCCGGTACTCGCAAGAGTTGACGGCGAGACCGGTACCATTCGACTCAGCTCACCGAGAGGAAGCGATTGACGTATCACACGCCCGGAACCGAGCGGCTACTGGGGATCTGTGACCGGCCCAAATCCAGGATTTTCCGGATTTCCGGAAGCCATAAATCCCGGTACTCGCAAGAGTTGACGGCGAGACCGGTACCAATCGACTCCTCTCACCGAGAGGAAGCGATTGACGTATCACACGCCCGGAACCGAGCGGCTACTGGGGATCTGTGACCGGCCCAAATCCAGGATTTTCCGGATTTCCGGAAGCCATAAATCCCGGTACTCGCAAGAGTTGACGGCGAGACCGGGGTTTCCCCCCAAATTTTCCGGACCCTTCAGCTTCCAACCGGGAGAGGAAGCGATTGACGTATCACACGCCCGGAACCGAGCGGCTACTGGGGATCTGTGACCGGCCCAAATCCAGGATTTTCCGGATTTCCGGAAGCCATAAATCCCGGTACTCGCAAGAGTTGACGGCGAGACCGGTACCATTCGACTCAGCTCACCGAGAGGAAGCGATTGACGTATCACACGCCCGGAACCGAGCGGCTACTGGGGATCTGTGACCGGCCCAAATCCAGGATTTTCCGGATTTCCGGAAGCCATAAATCCCGGTACTCGCAAGAGTTGACGGCGAGACCGGTACCAATCGACTCCTCTCACCGAGAGGAAGCGATTGACGTATCACACGCCCGGAACCGAGCGGCTACTGGGGTACTTGCCCTTTTACGTGACACACGTGACACACGGATGTCACGTTTTCACGTATGTCAACCCCAAATCTGACATTGATAACCCCCCCCTAAAATCATTTGGGGTTTTTGGGGGGGGGGGGTACTCGCGAGTTTGGGGTCCGGGACCCCCAAAAAGTGGGTTATTCTATTGGGGGGGGGGGGAACGGAGCTTCACCTATCAACTTAGAGGGACCCGATATTTGAAATCAAAAATTTTCGAGTCATTTTTATTCCAAACTTTTTGAACAGAAAAAACTAACGGTCCAGGAAAACAGGCTGTTTAAGTAAAATTTAAATAACAAATACAATTTTAATTACTTAACATTTTTCTTTAGACAACAAAGTGAGAAGTGAAAATGAAGCATTAAATGAACTCTCTGATAAAGGCCAATTTTCTGTCGGTCGTATACAACCGTCTGATGTCGAATCCGCCATTGATACTACAGCAGTGAAGAAACCTGCAGAACAAGCTGCGTTAAACGCCTCATCGAAATACAAAACGAAATCATTTAAGAAGGTAAAACTTTGTTTACATACATTCATCGTTATTCAAATGTTCAGTTTAATTTCCACGATTGTGGTTTGAAGTATATAAAACCTGTTTAAATGTTCCTATAAAGGTCTTTAATATCAATAGAAAAATACATAACATTTACTTAGAACTAACTGAAAGATGTTGTCGCTTTTAGGCAGGCCTTTCATATATCCTTATTTCTAAGATTTGTTTTTATTTTGAAGGTCCTAATCTTAGAAAAATAAAATGTCCTTATTTCTAAGATTTGTTCTTATTTTTGGCCAATGTTCTTATTTTGTTCTTATTTCACCCAATATCCATTTCCAAATGGAATGCTTTTTGAAATACAAGCAACTTTTCCCAAAAATTTTCGCCTGCGGCGCTGTTTTTTCATCCATGCAGAATAAAAATTGGCATAGTTTCGGCGCGAATTTTAAAAATTTGAAAAAATTTATCCCTAAGAATGCACTTGGAAAAATGCCAAAAATTATAAAAATGTTCTTATTTTTAACCCCGAAATCTTAGTTTTTGGGGCAAATGTTCTTATTTTTGGAGCCGAGTCTATAACACCCCTGCTTTTAGGTCAGCGACCTCAGTGCCTTTTTTCACAACGAAAACGTAAAATCCCGAAGTTTTTTAAATAATTCTGATATATGGGCGTTTTGCAAAATCATTGAAAGTTTTTGAGCCACCGGCCAAGTAACTTCCAAGTGAGTACAACTTGCTACCCTATTAAATACATGTATTTGTGGTCTGGTAAAATTTCAGATCAGCTTTTCCGGTAATTTGTAAACGAAACACCTAACGCATTGTAAACATTTTGTTTTAGGATGTCGATGGAAAAGAATCGTGGAAAACATACCTTCACGTACCTCCGTCGCATTTGATACTGAAACCGAAAGTGGTTCAACAATTTCCTCGCATTTACTTTGATCCTTCGAACAAAAAATGCGCGGAAAAATATAAATCAACGTAAGTTTTATTGTGCTTTTAAATATATTCTTGTTGGCATTCGAATTTACTCAGCTTTTAGGCTTAAAATCGAAGATGCAAAGCTCGGTGATCGACATATGTATTCTTCATCGTATGATAACATATTTGATTAAAATTATTTTTTCGACAAATGCTTGGTTTAGGTCTAATAATATTAGTCGAAGTATTGACACATATGGTTCTCTCAGCTCGAATTCGACTGTTTCAAGCCAAGAACCATGGAAAACACACATCAATGTGCCGGCTTCGCCTACCGCACTCGGATCGGGTCAACGAGTTCCTCACATTTATTTTGATCCTTTGAAAAAGAAATGCGCTGGGAACTGTAAGCTAATGTAAGTACATATTTTATTGGACAGATATCCAGGATAAAAATAAGAAAATAAATTTACGCAAATTCTATATCAAAAATTGAATAAGCGAAAATCAAATATTACATAAATATATCTTGTTTATGTATATGTACTATTTAGAAGCGTAGGTAAAACTTAGTATTGGTGTTTTCATTATGCTATTGGGTTGATGCATATGTTTTGAGACTAATTACACACGTAAATAATTTCCTTATCGAATCAGTTTGTAGCCCAGAATCTCAGCTTTCAGATTTGCTATAACTTTGTTCATTGTGATAGTAAAAATTATTTCTTGAGAATATTTAAAACGGTGACTCAAAGCGAAAATCTTAAAAATCTTAAAAATTTGCGACAACACCTTAGTACGAATTTGACTGAAAAAATCGATGCGAGATTTCTGGTTTTTTCGAAAAGGTTGAAATTAAAGACCTACTCTACCACATTATGTAGAAGCGAAATTTCATGATCATTTTTTTGGCGAGATATATGGCCTCAAAGTTGACACATTTTACGTATTTTGTCTCAATGCTACAAACTGATATATAATTCGTTGAAAGATAAGAAAATTCGATATGGAAATTATTTACGAGTGTAATTAGTCTCAAAACTTATTCATCATCCCAATAAAAATAAAAGTAACATACTACAATGATAATATGTTCACAACATATATTGATCAAAACCAACATTTTATTTAGATGTAACGGCAATTGTCGTCGCAAGGACACACGTGTTTCTCTAAGCCCAAGTTCGACCGTCTCAAGCAAACGCGCTTCAGTGTCTGTTATCTCGCCATCTGAATCGTCAGCTGTGACGTCACCTATGTTTTCCAACAGTGAATGTAATCAAAGTGATTGTGCCAAATTTAAGCATCGCGCTAGTACAAATTATCAATCTGCCATCTCCACAGCTCCGTCTCATTTGCATCAAACGTCAATGATGGTAAAATTAATTTATACTTTAACTAGTTTCACATATTTTTGTATGTTCTTACTGCCTCACTATTGCTAAATTATTCTTGGATGACAAAATATTCCTACTAAAACTGGATTACTTCCGCAAGTCATCTAAAAAAGTTTTGCTGAAATTTTCAATTTTAATTTGGCGGAAAACTACAAATTTCGGCCATTTCCGACTCCCGGAAAAATGCAAAAAATCAGTTTTTCCCATACAAAGATAATTTTCAAAGTCCATGTTCAGCCACTTTTTACAGAGAAAATGTCCAAACCAAGTTCAGATTCCGATCAGGGCTGGGAACTTTGATCGCGGGTCCGATCCGATACCTGATGACCGCCAACCCGATCCGATCCCCAAAAAACCCGATATTTCCGATCCGATCCAAAATTTTTCACCAAATTTGGCTGTTTTCCAAAATTTTTCCCAAATCATCTAAGTTTGTTGTTTATGCCCAAAAATGGGTCCAATTTGCTATTTTTTGGTAAAATATGGCAAAATTAATGTTTTTTCATGAAATTGTACAATTGTACTACTTTTACCTAATTTTAAAATAATAGGAATTAATAAAGAAAAAATAGCGCCGCAGGCGAAAATTTTTCAATTTTTGGAGATTTTCATATAAAAACTTCCAATTTTCGGCGTTTTTAGCTCAAAATCAGTACTTTTGGTTACTAAAAACGGCGATCACTGTCGAAAAACAATGCATAAATGACGAAAAAACAGCGAAATTTTTCAATTTTTATCGCGGAAAAAGGTGGTTTGGAAGGGGTCTTGTACCCGACTCCGCTTTGGGCCCTCCACGAACGCCTAACCATTAGGCCATCCTCGCCACCACTGACGTATTATTGCCCTTGGCTTATAAGTCGCGATCCGCGTTCGCGACACTCCCGGCCGAAGAAAGTACATGTGCGCCCGTTGTGAATTGTTCTGTTGTTTTGGCCGGTATTTTGATGATTTGTCCTTCTCGTCTGCAGCCGACAGTCCCATGCCTCAGCCGATCGCTTTTCTTGGATGACTGTTTCTTTAGGCCGGCCCTTCCTGTCATCGAGACGGTGTTATGAGTAAGCTGTGGGCGCTTGCGATCCCTGCCACCCTCAGGGACTGGCTGTCGATTCATCAGCCGTATCTTTGCTTCTCTGCCCTTGACCTCTGCTTGAACGAGGGACACGAAGGAAGGATTGAATCATTGGGGCACCATATCGCGGAAAAAGGTGGTTTGGAAGGGGTCTTGTACCCGACTCCGCTTTGGGCCCTCCACGAACGCCTAACCATTAGGCCATCCTCGCCACCGCTGACGTATTATTGCCCTTGGCTTATAAGTCGCGATCCGCGTTCGCGGCAATTTTTGCCGGTTTTCATATAAAAATTTGCACTATTTTAAAAAATACTTGAAGGAGAAATGGTAACCAAATAGCGCCGCAGGCGAAAATTTTCTAATTTTGGAATGGTGGTTCATTAAAATTTTCTAAAATTTTTCCCGGCCGCGCCCTTTCGGGCACGGCCGGCGGGAATTTAAAATGGCCATTGAATTTTATTATTGTATGGGAAAAATTGACTTTTTGCATATTTTGGGGGGTCAGAAAATGACGAAATATGTAGGCTACGAACAAATTCTTTTTTGTTTATAAAATTTTTAGCTTAGGAGCAGTTTTTAAGATATTAGTCACTTTTATGCATCACTGATATATATGAAACTAGGCTTTTTTCCAGCGCCTTCGGCGCTGGAAAAAACCTAGGAGCGTGCACAGCGGGAGTGTGCATCAGCGGCGCTTCGCGCACCGCCATCAGTATGCCCTCGGCTATTGTTCGGGAGTAAGAGTTGTTCGGGAGTAGAGCAGCATGAGACTATTTCGGGTCTGCGGCCCTCAACAGCTGTTGTTCGGGAGTAAGGGTTGTTCGGGAGTAGAGCAGCATGAGACTATTTCGGGCCAGTTAGGACAGCTGTTTTTCGGGAGCAAGGGGACCCCAGGTCCAGTCCAGTGCCCAGATTCAGTCGAGTTCCCAGGTCCAGTCCAGTCCCCAGGTCCACCCTTTTTTGGCACATTTTTGGCCAAAATTTGAAATTTTTGGGTGGTGCGTAAACTAATTTTTTGGATAGCCCGACAATTTTTCGAGACGAATATTTTAAGCTATCACACGCCCCCGTAGCGCACCGGCAAAGTGCCTAACCGAAATCTGACTTTCAGTGTAATACTAAGTAGGGGATACAAAGGCCTCAACATAGGACCTTTTTATTGAGCCACCCTGTAGCTCAGGGGTTTGGTGCCTCACCCAGGGACCTCTATTCCTCCTTCCATATACTTTAAGCGTGCTGCCCATATTGGAATGTAGGTCAAAGAGTATTTAATAAAGTTTCATTTACATCAGAATATTAACCCTTCATTGCCGGAGCCATATACAAAAGGCAGAATGTCTGCATTACCATTAGCTTTCCTTTTGGTGAGATGTCTTTATCAAAATCATGATGGCCGCCATTGTTATTTCTCTTTTCTGTGTGATCTATTTACAGACACGCTCTTTGTATGAATAATGAACACTCGTTCGTTTCTTTCTTTTTGTGAAGTCTTTAGCAAATCAAAAACGTATCCGATCGGATACACTCGGCAATGAAGGGTTAACAAGGTGAACAATGCAGATAGTTACAAAGTCACATTTCCCAATAGGATCCTTCATACAACGAGACTTCTAGCTGACTCGCAGCATAACCCCTTGACTAACACCCCAACTGACTAGCACCCCATTTGACAGATACCCCCACTGACTTGTAGCGCTCGGTCGCGAGTATTTATACTAACTGAAGCCGACCCAATCCAGACTGGAATGTTCCCAGTGCCTCTGATTCCTCTCTTGGTCCCATGCTAGCTCCAGACGATCACCACCCCGTATGTTTTGATAGAGCCCTGAAGTCTCTGGGAATGTGGCCATTAGAGTTAATGATCACTGAGAACTTTTGCATAGTGAGCGTTCTTTGCTCAGCTGCAAACTCCGGCTCATACAAGAGACCCCAATTTGGCTCACCCGAAAACTTCTAGCTTTAACAGGGCCAAAATTACGAAGACTCCAAGCATGATGTCTGGATAATTTGGGTTAAAGTCATACGGGCGGGTGACCTCGGAGGTTAATACGAGCGAAGATATTCGGGATAGGATTATTATGGGATGACTTTGAAAGTTCAGTCATCAGATGGACGATATTGGATTATTCACATGGTTGGATGTCATCGCATAGACAATATTGGATTATTCTCATAGATTGTCGATGATAACTATAAGTGTTTGCTCAATTTTGTGTTTCAGATTCCTCGTGACAATAATAACGCGCAGTTGGATAACGGAGGCGTTGGATTCTCGTTCAACTTCAATATTGCGTTGAAGGATGGGCGCGGCGGAACCCATCCGATGCATTTCCTTGGGGATTGCCATCAGAATCGTCAAACGGGTCGTATGGATGTAGAGGAGGTGTTCGTCAATGGAAAGGCTCTCAAGTAGCCATAAGAACATCGCCACTTATTACATTCCAGTATAGAATATATTTAACTGCTTTTAGAGATAATAAAATAATTTATTGCGTTGGATTGTCGTTTATAGAATATCGTATACAAATAAAAGTAATCAATTTGGATATGTGTGCTGTAAAGTGATGTAAAGTGAATTATTTATGTAGTGGTTGTTTATTTGGAGTAGTAGCATCAATCAAATTCGTAAAAGTATTTATTCACTGAAAATGCTGTTACTTGATGCTGTTAAATGTTCATATTGAAAAGTGTGCTAGACGATATCATTAATGTAGTGCGGTTGTTTCGGTTGTTTATTTGGAGTAATGGTAGGCAACTCGTAAAGGTAATGAATAGCCAAATTTTCATAATATTCTTATGTTCTGTTTTCATGTTAGTAAAATTCAATTATGTTTTCGTGTCATTAGAACGTTTTAAATTTACCAAAATTTCAAAAGCACTTCCAACCCTATGCCTCTCCCTCAAAAATGGAACCGGTCGAAATTTTTTTGCCAAAAAACACTTCTTCAAATAAAACCCAACAAATTTATTTTCAAACAAACGAAATAAATCGAAGCCAATGACTAATTTTTGTTCGTTTTGGTTCCATTATTCGGATGCAACCGCATGATAAGAGCAAATTTGCCCAACTTTGCAGCCATTTGCTTTATTTATTTTCAACAACTCTGTTTTTCTTTGTCAGATTTCGCAGAGTTTTGTACGTTGGGTTTCATTTCGTCTGGAATTAGACTCAAAAGCGTAATTGGTAGAACGTAAAGTAAGATTAAAGACGTAAATCGTAAAGTAATTCATAATATAACGTTTCTAGAAACGCAGAAACGCAGAAAAAAGGAAAATTTTGATATAATAATATTAGTTAAACAATAATAGCCGTTTCGCCTCTCAGTCTTAGACGGCTATTAAACTTTAGGCTATGAGGTGAGGCATCTTCAGTAAGACACTCATAACCTAATCATATGTTTTTCCTATTGCCATTTTAACATAATTTTTACCTTAGAGTCCTTTCCATTTGTGTAGGTTCCAAAATAGGTTAGCTTATTCGATACGTTGCGGTCTTGCTTTTTGTTGACATCTTCATTAGTCTGAGGCGGCACATCCGTAATGTCGCTGTTTAAGTGAGTGGACATGTCTCGCGAGCTGTCAATTCCATAGAGTAGAAAAATATGAATATACCTGAATAAAAAATATTATGTGTTTTAATGATAGATTTGGTTAAAGCATTCAGGTTACATAAAATACACAGTTTGTTAAACAACAAATATAATTTATCTACAAATTAGTTATTATTGTACGAGTAAAATAGTATGACAGTGACGATACGTGTTGTATTCATATGAATGTTTGAAGAAATGATTCATTTTGTGAACTATAAAATTAATAAGATAAGAGATTTTGGAATTCGTTTTGAGACAAATATGTTTTGAATTTGAAAGGAGTTTTATGGTTAGTTTAATGACAATGAGTATTTTTAACAATGTGTTATTGCAGTTTTTAGCAATAACTGGTTAGAGTAGTAGGATAGAATTATTTGAAAAAATTATGTCTTATTATCATAAGACATAAAGCCGTTAACATTAATAAATTTGCATGTTTTGATGGACCCATTCAATACCTCCTTCATCTTATATGTATTGATAACTAGGAATCTATCCTCAGGTTATAGAATGCTACAAATATACATTTATTGAAGAGTTGACATCTTTGTGCAATCCTTATAGTAAGTGTGTGATGTGCGTGCGTCCGTCCGCCGCACGTTTATTCGAATTTGGAAGTTCCCTGACCCAATTTATGAGCCAAATTTAGACTGTGCAAATTCTCTGTAAGGTTTTTGTTACAGAGATTTTCAGGGGCATTCTTACCAGTGCGAATTCTCTGTAAGGTATTTGTTACAGAGATTTGAATTCCCGCCTTTGGCATTCTGTGCGAATTCTCTGTAAGGTATTTGTTACAGAGATTTTCTGACTGAGCCAAATTTAGACTAAGCCAAATTTAGACTGAGTCAAATTTTAGACTGAGCCAAATTTAGACTGAGCCAAATTTAGACTGAGCCAAACTCAGACTAAATTCTCTGTAAGGTATTTGTTACAGAGATTTTCAGAGGCATTCTTACCAGTGCGAATCTTTTATAGTATTGTAATTGACTTTCGTCCCACAAATTCGTGCGTTGCTCCTTTCGGGACGTGTGATAGCTCATTTTGCTCCTCATGAGCTAACTAGGCGAGATTTTTTGGAATTTTGACCGAATTTTGCGTTTATCGAGAGTTATGGCCTAAGGCAGTTTTACACACTATTTCTCTTTTCTCTAACCGGCTAAAATGGATTTTTGGTTTCTGAGCGTTTCCGAAGCTAATTTTTTGCACCCGGGGGTTTTTTGGGGTGCTGAATCCGAATCCGGGGTCAAAAAATTATCGGGGTACCCCCGGGGTACGAAATTTTTCAAAATTTTGTTTTGAAGGAATTTGGGCCTTCCCGGTGCTAATTTTTTGCACCCGGGGGTTTTCGGCTATGGGGAATCCGAATCCGGGGTCAAAAAAATTGCCGGGGTACCCCCGGGGTACGAAAAAAATTTTTTCTGAAAATTTTTTTCAAAATTTTTTTTCAACTTTTCAAACTCAGTTCGAGCGGCCGAAGGCCGCGAATGAGGGCCGCAGGCCCGAAATAGTCTCATGCTGCTCTACTCCCGAACAACCCTTACTCCCGAACAACAGCTACTTGAGGGCCGCAGGCCCGAAATAGTCTCATGCTGCTCTACTCCTGAACAACCCTTACTGCCGAATAAAGGGGCGCCGGAGGCGCCACCTCCAGTCGTTCTCTGTAAGGTATTTGTTACAGAGATTTGAATTCCCGCCTTTGGCATTCTGTGCGAATTCTCTGTAAGGTATTTGTTACAGAGATTTTCTGACTGAGCCAAATTTAGACTGAGCCAAACTTAGAAAGAAAAGGCATACTGATATAGAAAAGGCATACTGATATAGACTCCCCGCGCGCTAGCGCGCGTTAGCGCGCTAGTATGAAAATAAGCGCATAAATCCTCGATGTGTGCGTTCAAACATTTGTCTAAAAATCCCAAAGACTTTTGCGAATTTCTATTGAAATGATAATAAATCAGTTCCTTAGGCACTAAGCTGACTTAAGCTTTATTTTGCATATTTCTGTTGCTCCAAATAAGTTTTTTTTTCTGCTGAGCAAGGGTGGTGCATATAGTTGTATGACAATGTTTATTTCTCTTTCTTTAAGGGGCTTATTTTGGAGGATGGGCTTATTCAAGAGGAAATACAGTATAACAATTATGCGAATCTTAGAAAAATGCGTAATGACGCAAATTTATTATAACAATTGCTTTGATTAAGTCTATATCCCCTTATGCTTTGTGGTTGTATTAGGAAACAAGGTTTGTGACACCTCAGCAATAACAAATAATCTGTTCGCTTTAGAGAATCAAGGCATTCTTGCGTGCCATATTACAAAATTCCCACAATCCTCAAATTCAGTTCGGTGAATGACTTATCTGCAATAAAGTCTAATCTCGATAAACATTCTTCGTGACAAAAACAACCCTTAACTGGTGAATTATTGGATGAAGGAATCAGCTCTCGTTTCATGTAATGAGATAACAGGAAAGTGTTTAGAGCAAGGCATCGCCGTCAAGAACCGATGAAAGAGAGTAAAGGAGCAATCTTCTTGACAAAGCTGTGGTCGATTTTGCAGGATGAGTCAATAGCCGATATCGTATGCTGGGATCCGGTAGGAGTTTGTATTCATACCTTTTTAGCTAAATATCTGTTTTCAGTCAGGTGTGTCCTTTCACGTTCTCAACCTCCAACGGTTCTGCGAGGAGGTTTTGTCGCGATTCTTCAAACACAAGAATATGTCGAGCTTTGTGCGTCAGTTGAATCAATGTAATGTATTTGAAATTTTTGTATACGCTTTGCATTTTGTTGATTTTAGATGGATTCAGGAAAGTTTTGGCCGTGGAACAGAAGGCAATGGTCAACGATAACAGCGTAGAGCGCATGCAATACTACCATTCGCTTTTTCGCCGGGGTTAGATTTCTTTTACAAACATTTGTATTTTAGTGCTAGCGTATTTAAATATATGAAAGTGTATAACAATAGTGTATCACCACATGAGAATAGCACAGCAATCTTTCCAAACTTATGTGCAAATAGTTCAGTGTTTACTCCAGCATTAAGAAATAGGATCTTGTTTAAAATCTGTGACAAGTTTAATTCTGAAAAGGACCAAAATTAAGCATAGTCTAATCACAAGTCTTCCAGCCCAATGCCAACATCTTTTCAGGCCATCCCGAACTTCTCAACGAAATAAAACGCCAGAATACACTACAGCCGAACGGAAGGAAACGAAACACTCGATTCGCAGCCATGAAGTGCGTTAATCAGTCTGGTGAGGAAAATTTGGTCTCATTACCGCAAAGCCAATTGGATCGTATTTCGGAAACAATCCACTCATTCCGGAGGAATAGCCTACAAGTACAAGGCAAAGTTTACGAATTGACGCGGTGAGGTTTTCTTTCATTTAACATTTTTTGCATTATCAAATTGAAATTAAAGTACCACTTTTTCGCTTGAAATGTAAACTTGGAATCGAATTTTCCAGAAATCATTACTCAATTGTGTGAATGGGCAAAAGTGGGATATAGCAAGTCACTGAGGTGATCCGAGAATGGTTTTGGAACCATCACCTCTTAGAAGCTTCTGAGCTTTTTCTTGAAAAATTTGCGTAAGACAAAGCGCATAATTTACAGCATGACCTTGTTTAGCAAAGACGAACTCCTGTGTAACGAAATCAGACTCTTGCGCGAGCAACACCTGAAGCAGCAGCAAAACATGGAAAGAATCCTTCAATGTGTCATGGCTCAATCCCAGCTTCCCTCTGTCCCGCAATATCATCCAGGAAATCAGGCCGACTCTTTGCCACTACATTCGTTCCTACACAATCAGAACCTCGAGATCCTATCGGCCATAGAGCATAATATTCGCTTCGAGGCTGCCCATTACTCCTCAATTTCGGGACTTTCTTTTGCGCCTGTCCAAAAGGTGGAATATCCTACGGAGGAATTTGGTATACAGAAATGTCTTCGGCCGGAAATTATACAGGTATGCTATGTTAGTCTACAGGAAAAACGACTGATCCTGTGGTCCTTTTCAAACATTCGCTCCGAAAATTAAATTTGGAATTCGGAGACAGATTCGTAAAAATATTTTAAATTTCGATAACAATGCGTAAGGATTAGGCCCCAATGCAGCCGGTTACCACTCAGTTGGGGGATAGTTGGGGGGGACATCCAGTTGGGGGGGATAGTTGGGGGGGGGGACATCCAGTTGGGGGGGGATAGTTGGATGGAATCGATGTCCCCTCAAGTGGATGTCCCCCCAAGTGGATGTCCCCCCAACTGGATGTCCCCCCAAATGGATGTCCCCCCCCCAACTGGGTTTACCCCCCAAGTGTCCTTTTTTTAAAAAAAACGTTTTTTACCCTAAAATGCATTTTTTTGCCCCAAAAATGCGTTTTTTGCCCTAAATATGCTCCTAGGCTAATTTCTGGCTCTGTATTCGATGTTTTCGTTCAAGAATATAACGGTTTGCTGCTTTTTTTCCAGTTATTTGAGGCTTTATTTGGTTTTTCGCCATTTTTTAGGGTTGTTCGGGAGCTTAAGCCTAAGACTAAGTCCGATTGGGGCGTGCCCAGCGGGGCCCCAAGCCTAATGGCTTGTTTGGCGCCTTATAAGGGTTGTTTAGCCTAACGTAAGGGTTGTTCGGGAGCTTAAGCCTAAGATTAAGTCCCTTAGGCCCCATATTGTTCCTTTTCGTTCAAGAATATAATGTTGCGAACAAGTTACATGACTTTTTCATGTAAAAATTGCACTTTCCGCTGATTCATCCTCAAATTTTCATCTTCTAATGGTTCCAAGGTAACCATAGGAATTTGCTTTAGGTTAAACAACCCTTATAAGGGCATAACGAAGTACTTAGGCTTAGGCTTAAGAGGAACTTAATCTTAGGCTTAAGCTCCCGAACAACCCTTATAAGGCGCCAAACAAGCCATTAGGCTTAGGGCCCCCAACAAAAAAAAGCAGCAAACCGTTATATTCTTGAACGAAAATATCGAATACAGAGCCAGAAATTAGCCTAGGAGCATATTTAGGGCAAAAAACGCATTTTTGGGGCAAAAAATGCATTTTAGGGTAAAAAAACGTTTTTTTTTAAAGGACACTTGGGGGTAAACCCAGTTGGGGGGGGGACATCCATTTGGGGGGACATCCAGTTGGGGGGACATCCAGTTGGGGGGACATCCACTTGGGGGACATCGATTCCCCCCCCAACTGGATGTGCCCCCAACTATCCCCCCCCTACTGTCATTCCCCCCCAACTGTACTGATGTCAATGCAGCCGACATGGAAGAGTGTGTGAGAAGAAAAATAATATATTCTACAAAGGAGACGGCGGAGATCGTTCAATATTCAAGCAGGCGATCCTTGTCTTTTTGTCAAAAAAATCATTTTACATTAGCCTATCATTTTCTAAAGCCTCGACAAGAGAGTACATTTGTGTATGACAGCTGGTAGAAATGTGTGGAATCCTATATAGTAAACGAAATGATTTCTCCGTGACTGCGAAACTCAGAAAAACCCGTGCGTTCGATATTTTTCGCCGTGTGATAGCTCATTTTGCTCCTCATGAGCTAACTAGGCCAGTATCGTATTCAGCGTCCCAGAAAACGCCTGGGTGCAAAAAATCACGGCCAAAAACGCCTGAAAAAGCCAAAACTGAAATATCGTTCAGAAATTACGTAATATCTTAAGCTGCCCCACGAAAGATATGATTAGGCTTAAGCTCCCGAACAACCCTTAGGCAACCGTAATTAGGCTTAAGCTGCCCCACGAAAGATATGATTAGGCTTAAGCTCCCGAACAACCCTTAGGCAACCGTAATTAGGCTTAAGCTGCCCCACGAAAGGAACAACCCAACTCAAGGAACAATCCAACTCTGACCGCTGATGGCGGTGCGCGAAGCGCCGCGGATGCACGCTTCCCGCGTCCAAATGAAGTATGCGCCGCGAAGCGGCGCTACTTAACTAGTCAGCAATCTAAAGAAAAAGATAAAAAGATCATAGGAAAAGGATGAGTAAACACAAAAGGAAAGGCGGTTGAGATCTTGAGTATATGAAGAAAAGATCCTTCTTTTCGATTGGAAAGTTTCCTTCTGTTTGAGTCTTGATGTGAATATTTTCTTTAGAAAATTTTATTAGACTAAAGCCAATAATACAATTTCGGTTAAGCAAAGCTTATTGCAAGACTAAATAAGACTGATTTTGAGAAGGAAAAACGGCGTATTTATACGCGAATTTTTCCTGTACAAAGATGAATTGGAGGCGGTGATTACATTGAGAAAGGCATTTTTGGATGAATCATTACATGAAGCTGTTATTTTAGGATTTGAACGGCAAGAAACGGCATGAATAATGATTAGGCGTGAAATATTTTCACGTCCTTACAAATGATTAATGTGATGAGAACGAAAAGTGCATATTTTGTTAGACATTAAAGATTGAATTGGAACAAAATATTGAAATGAGGAGATAATCGACGGATTGTCGATAGAGTATGAAGTGGACAAAATGTTGGGTATGCCCAAATATGTTAGTCGAGATCTTGCGCGGGGTCCCAAGCAGGGCTGGGAGATCGGATCGGAAATATCGGGTTTTTCGGGGTTCGGATCGGACCGGTTTTTTTGGCCGGTTTTTTTTGGCGATTTCAATTCCCGCCGGCCATGCCCGATAGGGCGCGGCCGGGAAAAATTTTAGAAAATTTTAATGAACCACCATTCCAAAATTACAAAATTTTCGCCTGCGGCGCTATTTGGTTACCATTTCTCCTCCATGTATTTTTATAAATAGTGCAAATTTTTATATGAAAACCGCCAAAAATCGAATAATTTTCGCCTGCAGCGCTCTTTTTTCATTCTTTCTTCACTGTTTTTCAATGGTGATTGTCGTTTTCAGTATCAAAAACTACTGATTTTGAGCCAAAAATACCGAAAATAGCAAAATTTTTCGCTCCCGCGAAAAATTTTGTCTGAATAACGTGTTATTTCCAAATTTTTTCTTAATTTAGCAAAATTGAGTAAAAATAGTAAAATTGTACAATTTCATGAAAAAACATTGATTTTGCCATATTTTACCAATAAATTGCAAATTATACCCATTTTTGGGCATAAACAATAAACTTAGATGATTTGGAAAAAATTTTGAAAAATAGCTATTTTTGGGAAAAAATTTTGGATCGGATCGGAAATATCGGGTTTTTTGGGCTCCGGATCGGATCGGACCCGCGATCAAAGTTCCCAGCCCTGGTCCCAAGAGCACAGTTACTTACAAGCAAATTTACCCTTGGGACTCCGCACGAGTTACCCAAAATATGGGAGATCCAAAAACCCTGGTGGTATCCATAACACCCCGACTTTTCAATCTGTGCGTGCATGCAAAAAACAGTTCGCGCAGCATGTAGGAGTTTAGCGCAGCATATAAGGATTTAGCGATAAATGCCCTTGTAAGGGTGGTTCAAGTAAAACCTAGGTTTGAAGTGGAGAGAATGTTGGGTATGGTGCTATAGTTTGATAGTGGTTGGACACAAGGAGGAAAAGGCGGAATAACACTGATGCCCAACATTCTATCCGCGTGCGTATCCTTTTACCTAGTATTTTAGTGCTGATTCTTCGTCACATTTCATAGGTTTTCGTGTCCCCCCCCCTTTTGTGGCTCAGTGCGATGGGGCGCAGGTACCAGCCAGCCGATGGAGGTTCAATTAATCATTTTTTGACATCGTAATTGGGGTAACCTGGGGTTTTCGGGTGCGGGGAATCCGAATCCGGGGTCAAAAAAGTTTTTTCATGTCCCCCTTTTTCAGGAAGGGCATTCTATCCAGTGAAACGCCGACACTAAAACGCTGGACTTGTAGGCTCGTTCGAGCCGCCGAAGTCGGCGATCCATTTATGTGGTTGGAGCGGCGGAAGGCCTCGACGGTCGACCGCACCCTAACGCTGGACTGGCCCAAGAATTCTGGACTGACCTAAGAAGGGAACGCCGGGCCCAAGAACGTAGGGGTTGGAGCGGCCGAAGGCCGCGACGGTCGACCGCACCCTAAACGCTGGACTGACCCTATCCCAGGAACGTGAGGCTGGCTCCAGCCCCGAAGGGGCTGGCAAAAAAACCCTAGTGGGCAGAGATAAAATAATGTCGGCATCGGTTTCCAATGTGCGAATGTTCAAAGATGCACAAAGACTGCAACTTGGCGCGAGTTTGAATATCACTTTTCCATTAGGAAAACTGTTTAATTGTAATGTTTGCGCTAATTACATTCATAGCTGTTATTTATCAACAGTTAAAAAATCAACAGTTACTTTTGTGTGTATGAGATGACAGAAAATCGGGGCCGATTGCAATGGAGCTTTAATTACGAATGTTTTAAAGATTCAAAAAGACTGCAACTTTTGAATATCACTTTTTCGTTTGAAAATCACTTTTACTATAGATTTGAAATGATTGCGCTAATTACATTCATAGCTGTTATTTCAGTCCACGAACAGCATCGGATTCAATCTCGATCAAAACAGTTCCAATTTTGAGGCGTGTTCCTCGTCCGCATTGATATTATCCAGCATCATAAACCATGAACAGGTCCTTGAAGAACTTCACCCATCTGAAGGCCATGGCATGGACTGTCCAATTGCTAAAGAAGAAGAAATATAATAAATATGTTACAAAATTTTCTGTTGCTTGTAATAAACAAAAAAAAGCTGTTGAATGTATGTGAAGGTAATCATGCTATTTTACTGTTCTGTTGTGTGAAAAATAAAGTTTATGTGAAATAGCTGCATTTCTTTTACAAATGCACCATTGTTGCAATAGTATGGGACCATCCTGAAATAGCCTTACTCGCGTGTCAGCAGTGGGCCAATCATTTGCGTGGTGGCTCCAAAATTTTTGTCTTTGCACATCATACACCTTAAGATTCGTCAACTGAATTTACCAGGTAAATTTAGCGTAACTGTAATGAAAAGAGTGTCTGTCACGCTAGGATTTCCACTGCCGCTGCGGTTACAGCTACGTACCCAGAATGCAACCAATAACAACATCAAACATACGTAAATTTAATGAATTTTTATAAGGGAGCTTTACAATTTTTCTAAACATTTTCCATACGTTTTAACTGAGATTTCTTAATTTGTTAACTGATTTTTTGTATTTCGATTTTCGTTGTAATGTGACCAATATTATCTTTTATAGTAAGGACTAGGCGTCGGCGAAACTCACCGAGTCCGAGTGATTCCGAGTCCGGACTCGGTAGGATTCCAATATCAGTTGACTCGGACTCGGTAGTGGTCACCGAGTCCGAGACGAGACCGATTGAATTTTATTTTTTCCCGCCAATTTTTTTGCTTTTTCATTGCCGTTATTGATATAAATTTTATTTTCTCTATTCCAACAACGCAAAGTTCTAGTAATACAAATTAATAACGGTAGTTTATAACAGGCAAAATTCTGTTCTCCAAAGTCGACGGACAATCAGTCCTTACTAAGGACTGATGACCAATTCGGAAAACCACGATGCAGTCAACGAACAGAGGCGTGTGATAGCCCATTTTGTACGTCTGGGCGAGCTAATACTGAATCCGAAAAAATTTTGATGGGACGGCTTAAAAAAGTGGCTTTTTGCCCAAAAATGGCAAAAAGGACATTTTTGACGAAGTGCAAAGGACGAAGGCCGGAACAGACACCGGATTTCGGGTGCCTTAGGCACCCCACTGACAGCTAGTGACCAAATATGGTTCAGCTAGACAATTTACCAGCGTTTTAACTTCAAAATTTTAACGTCAATTTTTGTTATAAATCATTTTACATGCATATAAGCCTATTCTTCTCCTAAAAAGTCAATGCGTTTTAGGGAAAGAAGTTTAAAAACTATTAAAGTTTATGGTTAACCTGAGAATTTGCAATAATTAATATCTTACATGAATTATCAATTGTTTCTTGCGTAGTGTGTATTTTGCGTGATTATCAGTAGGGCTCGGATTTTTAGGTGCGCTAAATCTCGTTTTAGGTACCTAAAAAGGTGCGCTAAAAGTCCAAAATAGGTGCCAAAAACCTAAAAAAAGGTATTTTAGGTTTTCATGGTTTTTGGCACAAAAATGGCCCAAAACGCTCGTTTTTTGTGTTTTTATGCTATTATTAGCTATTTTAAACATTTTTGCAAAAAAAAGACACTAATTTTATTGCATTTGAACCTTTTATTCACGAGTTTCATAATTGCATATAATGTACATTTCCAAATTAACTTCACTAAAGCTTGCTCTGTTATCTGTTAAAATATTTTTGTAAAATTGAAAAAGATTTTCCACATCGCAATTGACCATCGGAGCGTACTTCATTACGGCCAATTACTGCCGACCAAAAGGTTTGCCACAAAACGACCGAGAGTGTCAGTTGTTTCATCTACTGATACCCATACAAATGATTCTCCAATATCCTGTTTTATACGTTCCATTGTCTAAAACATTAGTTTAAAACATTTTTACGTAAAAAACAAACCTCTTCATAGCACACTTTCAAATAGTTCTTGCGTAAAGTCGACTCAACCGGAACAGAGCGGTTGCAGTATTTTGATAGAAAATCATTGAAGCTTGGATTGTTAACCTTGTAGAATGGAATATTGGCGCCAACAAGAGCATTGCATAAGTCCTTGGAAAACGGATCGACATTTTCAGTTTGCGAAAAAGCGAGAAACTGCTGTCTAGTGGCAGTCTTCTGGAAACGCTCAAAATTTTCGCTGTGTTTGTCTGACTCATTGTGTTGCGTCAAATGTGACTTGATTGAACATTGTATCTGGAAATTTAGGAATGTTATAAAAGCTGCGAACGGTTTTCTTAAAACCTTTTTTTCGCATGGCTGGCAAAAAATTATCTTTCCATCCGTTGTGTAAATTCCTTCTGGAAATGGTTTAATCCAATCGCGAATCAAGTGATGTTTTGGCTTTGCCGGCGGCATTGCTTAAATAAGATTTGGATGAAACAAAATTTTTAAATACAACAAAGCAGAACATTAAAAAAAAGAAAAGATTACAAAAAACAAAAAAGAAATCGGACACAAGCCAAAGCCACACAGTGTTTGCTCTTGAATGGTCTAATCTTAAAACCTAATCTTAACGAAATAGTAAACTACATTTTCGCAGATAAATACGACATTATTACAATTGAACCTGCATAATTACATCAAGACAACGTGCAAAAAACTGTAAAAATCTTCGAAAAATTTCGAAAAAATTCAGAAAAAATCGAAAAAATTTGAGAAAATTTGTCGAAATGTGACAAATTATACAAAAAATCTTCGAAAAAGGCCATTTTAGGTGTAAAAACCTAAAATAGGTGAAGAAGCCCATTTTAGGTGTTTTTAGGTGCCCCACCTAAAAAAACTATTTTAGGTTTTTTTAGGTGCGCACCTAAAAATCCGAGCCCTAATTATCAGAGTTCCTATTCCTCCATATTAATTTCAGAGTGTCAGAATAGAGGCAAACTTTTAGGGATGCGAATGTACAGCACAGATTAAAGCAACCGAATAAGTGTAAAAAATGAAAATTAAAGAAGTTTTACGAATTTTTGTTTAATCATTGAAAATTCGGTTTTGGCCATTCCAGATTGACGACATAATTAAGTCTGGAGGCATAATCGGGCAATTTTTACAGTCCATTTTTGTCCTGTTTTCACTATCTTAGTCATAAATTTGATACTGATGATTTTAGCCAACTGTTTACGTAGTTTCACACGGTATTTACAATTCAAAATAAATTTTTGACGCACTTTTTTCATCAATCTCCAACTGTAAGGCTAGCTTTACCTGCTGATACATGCGAGATTTTTAGGCCAGAGACACCACCTCCGCTTGTTCATCAGGTCAGAGTAATTAGCATACACACAAATTATAGCGATTACCCATTAAAAGAATTACTAGCTTTATCAAAAAATATATGAAAATGACAATTATTACAACTCAGCATAACAAGAATAACGCCATATTGTACAGAAACGCAAATTGAACACAAAGTTTGTGGATCACATCATTAATTGCATGAACGACAATGCAAATTAGTATCTACCACGTAGTGTATGACATAGTAATAATTAAGTGAGGTAGCCATCAAGGTGGAAAAGAAGGCATACATACCGTCAAATTTGTGCCTCGGCCCAAAACCCGGGACCAAATATTATAGTCGCTTACAAAAATGCATACATAATCCCGAAAGGTATTCATTTTACAATGACGATTGCGAAGTTCTCATAAGGTTCTCGAATATAGACCGCTGGAGGCTTTGAGATGAGAAAAAATTCTTTGCATCAACGTCCGAGATCGACGAGAGACCTGTGGAAAGTGTGGCAGGGAACAAAGAGGCGAAATCTAAAAACGAAACGTTTAAAAATATCATTTCGGGATCCACAACGAAAGTCTTACTTATCATTTCGTTTTCTTTCTGCATGTTTGGTCTTCCTCTGAAATCAGTAGTTCCCATGACCTGGCTAATGGATCCATTTTCAGTGGGAAGATTTCGCAATTGCTTGCGGTGCTTAGCTCGGCGATTCTTCAACCACACCTAAAATTATGGAAAGTTGATTTGCGATTGATTACAATTAGAATTCTGGTAGTTTACTCCTAGTTTTTAATTTATTGCGTTTTTCATAGATTTAGAAAAAGAAACAAGTAACCGCCCCTGGACAGTTTATGAAGGAAATATAGTAGTTAAAAAACAGAGGCATAGGCACAAAAGACCAGAAAATATTTATTTATTAAAATAAAAATGCTTACCTGAACTTTTGATTCGGGCAATTCGATGAATCTGGAAAGACTTTCACGTGTAGTGACATCTGGATACGGTGTACTCTGAAAGCATTTCTCCAACTCTCCCAGCTGAAATTTGTTGAACGCCGTTCGGTTTCGTCGATTTTTTCGACCATCGATTGGTTTTCCGATATTTCCATTTGGATCTAAATAAAGAAAATGTTAATACAAATAACATGCTTAATAAATAAATAAAACAACGATGTAATAAATATTTTACAAACAACATTTTACAAAATCGTTAACTCTGTGTTGCACTACATTAAATGTTATATTTTTTCCGAAATATTTCCCATGTAAAATTAAACATAAATTCTTTCTCAAAAATGACCTTTCAAGCAATTGTTTCCTTTTTCCAAAAGTATTATTTTCTCAAGCTTAATACTTTTCATGTTAAAATTTCAATTTGAAGCTGAAAACGAACGAATCATAGCATTTTGAATAGGCGCTTAAATAACTGACGCAAGTGTTGCTTTTGTAAAGAACAGACAGAAATTACAATGGGAATTTTGGCGCCAATTCAAAACGCCGCAATTGATTAATTTAAATTTAGATTTTCATAGATTCAATACAACAAATTCAACGTTTACCATTTCTGTTTGTTGTAAAAAGTCCGGCAATTGCGGCATTATGAAAGCCGAATGCTTGTCCCATCGAGATTTGCTGCGCAAGTAAATCTCCAATGTTCGGCAGGCACAAATTGTTCTGACCGAATGCCATCGAAGGATTTGGCATATCGGGGAAAATGGACGAACTGCTAAAGGGCAAGTCCTGGAAAAGCCGACTGGTCGCTGACGCCGGTGCTGTGGCGTAAGAGAGGGAAAAGTTTTCGTGCTGTGGTTGTTGGTCGTCGATGTCAACATCGGAGGAATCTCCGCTCATTTGGCCGCTCATCAAACTATTGCTATTGCTGCTGTCTACCGTTTTGGGAGATCCGAGAGACCCAAAGAGCTCTGAAGCAGGAAATCCTGAGCTTGGAGGACTTATCGGTGATGTTGAACGTCCTGAATCCCTTGAAGACACATGTGCTTTTGCTGGTGGCTTTGACTGAAAAATTTCCTCCGTGTGGGGATTCTGAGATAGCTCGGCGTTGGGCGAAATCAAATCTGCCAGAGAGCTAGAGTGCTTGAAAACGGATGTTGGGCTTGTCGAGAGGCGTTGAAGAAAATCGTCCAAGGAAGAATTTCCTTCGTTATTTTTACCATACATATCCGCGATGGTTGTGGTTATAGTTGGGCTCAAGAGTGTGTTTAGGCTCGAGCACCTGGAGCCGGTTCTTGAAACTGTGGACAGGAATGAGGCCAGAGTGAAGGGGATTGTCGAATTTGAGTGTGGAGTTGGGCTAGAGGTTGGGGTAGAATCTGCTTCAGGAAAGAAGACAGGTGTGGATAAAGCAGAAGGCACCTCCAACTTGGTAGCGCTAGGGATAAGGATGTCCATTTTGCACGAGGTTGTATTAAGAATCTGGAAAAATAATTTTTAAATAGTGAAATTCTGGCAGAATAAAATACAAAAGTAAATTTGGGAGAGGGCAAATGTAAATTTAAATTAAAGTTGGGCTGAGGAAAGTACCTTTGGCGTTTTGACACGACGTTGTATCAAGAACTGATCTCAATGGGACGAATACGAGGTATTTGAAGGGACCCTAAGGCCACTACCTAAGATGGAGAGGTAGTCGCTTGTGAGTATTCACATCAGGTGATGTTGGGAATATGCTTCAAAAATAAGACGAAAATAGAGAAAATATATTTCGAATAATCAGAAGCGCATCATTGGTATTTTTGAGTGCGCTAAATTTACTTTTTAGTTAACGGTTTGTGGAAAAGAGCACGCGCAAATAAGTCACCAACGATTGCGAAACGTAACTTTAGAGTTCTCACAGCGCTCTCGAGTATGCCCACATGGAGTTGGGAAAAGAGGAAGGCATTCCAAATTTGGGAAACTTGCTTGCCAGGCACTCTGCCAGGACAGCTGCTTGACAAGCTACTTGGGCCACGAGAGCGAGCTAGAGTGATGTGATGTAAATATTGACAAAATTTCTCACGTGGTGGTGTTGTCACATGGTGCTGTGACAAGTGTGAATGCGAGAATTTCTCTAAGGGTGCGTTTACTTGGGTAGGGACCCTGAGCTAGGTGCCGAATGGGATCGATAGAGGGCACTTCTGTAAATAGAGGAGGGCAAATGTAACTTCGGTTTGTGTTTGTCGAACAGGGCACAAAAATGATATCACATAACGTTGCTGGGAAAACAACCAAATGTTAACTTGGACGATGTTATTGACGGCCATTTCTCAGTTGACTTTTTTGTCACATGGTGCCATTGAACGAGTCGCGGGCCAACATTTCTTGGCCTAGGCAAAGCCATTCGCACCATCCCTAGCGCCATTTGTGTTGACTTTTTCATCACATGAGGAGTGTGCCGCGGGACAAATATTTTCGGCTCGTCCATTCGCAAAGTTGTCCAGAATCGCCTCAGGAATCGATTGGGAACATAAAAAACATCACGTTAAGAGAAGATGGGTCCCACCACGATTGTATTCTAGCGCGCGCAGGTTGTTTACGACAGAATCAGTCGATTTACCCAATATTTTTCGTTGAGAACAAAATATTCGGTTTGAATGAACAATAGAGCAGAGCCTCCGCCTTTCATAGGACCTTTATTGTTAGAGGATTGAATGAAAAAGAAAAATTCCAGAATTTACAAAATAACAATTTTTTTCCTGAAAACGAATCCTTAAATTTTTACTCTTACGGGAGATTACCTTATACTGTGATAAGATCTGACTCTTGATTATCTTACTATTGGGACATCGGAATTTCCGATGACCCAATAGTACATCACATTTACTGCAAGAGAAAGTAGAAAATATTGTTATAAAAATTTGTGAAGAAGGAAAAATTGCGCCACAGGCAAAATTTTTCAGAAATATTACGCTGTTTGCCAGTAAATTTTTCTAGCAGAGTTAATTTTTCATTGAAAATTGACTCTATTTTTCCAAATTTCTAAAAATTTTTGCCTGCGGCGCTATTTTTGCTTCTTAATCCATTGATTTTGAACTTTTCGATTTGATTTTATAGTAATTTAATACATTTAATTCAATAAAAATTGAACCTAGGCTGTAAAATACAATAAATTGGCAAAATTTGGGAAAAATTTGAAAAAATGAGTAAAAAATGAAAAATTGCGGATTGCGGCATTTTTTCGATTGCGGATTGCGGAAACCGCAATTTTAATTTTTTTGCGGATTGCGGTTTGGGAAATCCCGATTGCGCGCAACTCTGATCGGAAACGGAATTGTGTATGACACTCAGCAGCGCTTACGAAATTCGATTTGAATCACCCGCCACATTCGGCTGCATTGGAATCACCCGGGCTTCTGGATATTTTCCACTGTCTCATCGTGTCTCTCCTTCACTGGCACCTAACTCAGAATGCAGCTCCATTTCTTGCTAGTGTGTGGCGCCAAAGCTGTCTCCTTCTTCGAAAGAGTTAGGGAGAAAAGACACGAAGTGATAGTGGAAAATATCCAGAAGCCCGGGTGATTCAAATTGAATTTCGTAACCGCTGCTGATTGTCATACTTAATTCCGTTTCCGATGACCCAATAGAGCCCGATACCGTTGTTGCAATTATTCACAAATTTTATGCCAAAACCACGTCACAATTGAAAATTCAGCCGATTAGCTAAATCAATGCAAACAGTTTATTAATTCGATCAATAACATGTTAATCTTAATATCGTAATTGGCTAACTTGGCTGCCTGACTCACTGGCTCACTCACTGATTGTGTCGCAGTCTCGGTTTCGGCCTTTTACGGCCGGAATATTTAAAATAATGCCACCATAGTAGGTACTCGGATGGGATAAGTGGCGGTAGAGCACGTTATTTTCGACCCCTCTATAGGTCGAACGGATCGAAAATGGAATTTTTGGCCGATTTAGATCCGTAATACATGATATCTAACGTTTTAGGAGTTTGGAACACGATTCCGACATTAATTTTAGCCCAAGTATACTGTAGGGGTCGAAAATATACCTCATGGTCGAAGACGGCATTTTGAGCGATTTAAGCGTGGCGCCTGCTAACACTAGGGCTACGCAAGCACGGATTCTGGACTGGGTTTTGTATTTTTCTTTTCCCCAGCCTATGTTTTATCGCAGCGCTGTAGTCTCTACAGAATGGGCTGCGTTGTAAAGCAGACATGAAACACGTCTTTTCGACAGAGACAAAGGCATACACAAACCCATTCTCATGTCTGCGCTGTAATGCTCTTTGCACTGCAGACCAATTCATTTTATTTCATTTGGGTTTAAACAAAGAATCTAGAACAAAGAACATAAAATCAAATCGATTTGATCAGACTGGATTTACGAAATGGGCTGCTCGCTGGGTTTTGTAGAGAGCACTGAAATACACAAAACAAAGGAGAGACTGTGATTAAACTAGAGACTGGGAAGAGAATAATACACAAAACCCAGTCCAGTTTCCATTCTTTGCGTAGCCCAAGCATAAGGGATTGTCGGGTCGGGGAACACGAATTCGACAAAATTTCGGGGGTGGAACATGTCGAAAATGGTATTTTTGATCTATGATACGTGACACTAGGGGTCCAGTACTGGCTACGCCAGTAGCAGAGTTCACCTTCATCCCAACTCTCTTCCCTCAAAGGGTTGTTCGGGAGTAATTTTTTTGGGGATAGTCCGGGATGAGGCCCTCATCCCGGAGAAATAAGCACTGGTAAGAATGACCCATCGAAAAATTCGGGACGGAGAAAAACAAGCACTGGAAAGAATGACCCTTCGAAAAATTCGGGACGGAGAAAAATAAGCACTGGTAAGAATGACCCTTCAAAAAAATTATGGACTGAAATTTATCTAAAATTTGTCTAAATTTAGTAAATTTTAAGCTCAAATTCGGATTCCCCACTAAAAAGGTACATTTCAAAATTAAGCACTCCTAAGAATGCACCTCTGGAAAATCGATTAAGCACTGGTAAGAATGACCCCTAAATTTGACGGTACAACGGACACTACTAAAATACTAGGTAGAAGATATAGGGTTTTCGGGGTCGGAGAACAGGAACAAGTCAAACAGGTCAAAAAACTCAATTATATCCATAATTGGAGCTGCCGTAGGCCGCTCCAATTATGGATAGGGAAAGACCCGGGCCCTCCCGGACCAAGCGTCCTCGCGGCGCGAAGCGCCACTAGGACCCGGAAACAACACACAGTCGACAATACCAAGCACAGTGACAACCTATAATCTACGGCTATCCATAATACTAGGATAAAGCAGGGAAAACACTGTTCGATCTACTCACTGACAAAGCCAGTGGGGGCTTGTTGGTTTAGGATAAAGCAGGATAAACAAGTAAAGCATAGGAGCCGAAGACACCATATCCCGCTAATAATAACTTATTTGGCATTATGCCTCAAAAATTATTACATATTCATACTTTTTATTGAGACAAAATGTATAACAACTATGTCAATCAAATTTGCAACTAATGGAGATTTGTGAGATAAACCATTTTTCGAGCGCTACCAAGAGTGTAGTTGTAAATTTTTCATTTGGCGCGGTACAGAGTTTTGTCACAAACAGGACAGAAATATTCCCCTCTTCCGCAAGCCATCATTCCACTAGCGCCGACAATCGCTCCGAAAAAAGGACTAGCCATCTGAAAGCATAAAGAAAATTTACAAAAATCAATCAAAAACAGTGACCGAAATCATTTCTTCTCCGTTTTGTGGCTAAGAAATTTTAGTTTAACCATGAAGGAATCACCGAAAATACATCATATATACACAGGGCAAAATGATCAGGTGCTGATGCTAGGTTTTAAAGTAATAAAATTTTAATTTCCTAGCAACATTTACATGGCAAAATTCAAATTTTTCTTACCTGAAGAAAAGGTGTAAAGCAGAAGAGAGCTCCAACAACTCCTAAAACAATGGAGCCTGTGCAGGTAAGAACGCTTTTGATTGTCGGCTGTACTCGGTGCTGTGGAATGATGGTACATTTACAATAGGGACATTCCACACGCAGGTCGTATATTTGGCAGTGAACAATAGTGTTTGTCATACTGAATATTTAGAGCAAATTATTAATGCTTGGAGTTCGATGCCCAGCGAAATATTACTCTGAAAGTGAAATCTGTGAAATTAGAGAGAAAACCATAAAAGAAAACCATTCCCCTGTTCGCAATCAGTAAAAATGATCTCTGAAATTAGCAAAAATATCAAAGATACATAGAAGAGATAAATATATGGAATAGTAAATTGATTTTTTGATGTTTTTGGTGGATATAATTAGTGTAAAATATTAAGAAGACTTTTTTGTGGAAAATTGTAATGGGAGAACTTTTTGATGAGTGAAATGGTGAATTCATTGTTTCGCCTATAATCTCTGACAATGAAATTCTAAGTTAAAAACATGTCCAAATGGGTTTAGGCATCTTCAGAGAGATCCCAATTGGACTTATGAACATATAATAAAAGAAAGACACTTAAACTTGAGAAATTTTAAGATGTAAAAACAGTGATATGAATATCAGTTTACTTTCGTGTAGAGACATTTTAGTTTTTTGAAAAATTCAAAACTCAAACTACGGAGCTCCATAACGCAGTAAGAGTAATTTTAATTGTTTGTTGAAAAAAGGTTAACTACAATAATAAGTTAGTAATTTTAGTTTTTTGAAAAATTCAAATCTCAACCTACGAATGGGACCCGAAACCAACGCAGTAAGAGTAAATCTAACCGTTTAGTCTAAGGGCCTAAACGGCTGTTGAAAACGTAAACTAAAATACTAACGTATTTTAAATTAGTTGAAGTATTTCAAAGAAAACCACCGATGTTTTCATATAGCTAGTTACCTAACTATAAGAAAACTCTGTGAAGTTAAAATGGTATTGTTCTTAATAGTCAGTTTCCCAACTATTAAAGAACATTTTGAAAAAAGTTTTGTAACTGTTACCACCATGTTGGCACGCAACAGATACAGGGTGGCCATGGGCCATGATGTGGGTATGCCACACCTACGCGCGAGTGCGCAATGAGAGGTGGACTAAGCCTCCCTGGAACCTATGGCAAGCCATAGGCCCCGTCCAGATACAAATGAATAAATATAAATAGACGTAATAACAATGTTTGTAGAAAAAGAAAATTATGTTTAACTTTTCCATTTTCAAAAGTTAAACTCTAGTTTTGCAAGAGTTGCTTTAATGGAAAGCATACAAGAGATAGAGAAGATGTTATAGATCACCTGCAAATCCTTGAAATTATATTGCTGAGCCAACAATAATTTCTGAGCGCCATTGAGAGTTGAGGTACGGAGCCCATTCTTGCATTGCTCAAATACGGCTGGCATTATGAAGCGATCAGCCAATTTCAGGATAACTTTGAGGTTCTTATCTAAAAATTAGCAATATTATATTACGAGAGGTTGCGTTGCGCCTTCGGCCCGGTGTGGTCGGACGCCAAGGCGGAGCGCCGTGCCAAAAAACCGCAATAAAAAAAAACCGGCAAAATCCTGGATTTTTGGTGACCCATAATTTTCCACGGTTCGCGAAGTTGGCCCCGAGACCGGTGTCATTCGACGCGTATGGGTCAGGGCTATCGATTGGTACTACTTTCTGCTGGAACAAGGGTGCGCAATGCTTGCGGCTTTTCAAAAAACCCCAAAATCCTGGATTTCCAGGATTAAAGGGGCCGTTTACCCCTTTTTGGTGGGTGGGAGTGGATGGTCTGAAAAGGTGCAGATTAGTTGGAGGGGATCAGTATATGCATAGCTGTATTTTTGTCGGAATTTTGAGTACTACAAGTGCCACATGTGGCAAAATGCGGCGTCTAAATCCCCTGGACCTATAACGGACACCGCAATCCGGCACCATAACGGAGCCTTCCTCCGAGAGCAAAGGTCACCACTCACTGATACAGAAAAACATCACCCAAAAAGTGCTCGGGAATGCATCATGTTACTTTGTTGTAATGTTTTCTAATTCATATGTGCAATTTGTACCTATGATTGTGTTCTGCAAATATAACATATAACTCAAGTATGAGTCAGCAATTTACATTAGTTCAAGGCAATATATCTTTATAGCGCAAAACCGAAATTCACAAATTTCAAAATCTATTAACTCTTTTTCCTGACATCCATTTTTTGAGATCTTGGTGTCAAAATGTTCCTAGGGCATAGGAGAAAAAAAGTACGCAAAACTTTTTAAACATCTTTTGTAAAACAGTTAATTTTGTCAAAATGTTTAAAATTTTTACCATTTTTTTTGGCTATTTTTCCATGAATTTCTACATTTTTAAATTCAGATCAAAAAACCGTGACGTACTTTTATTAATTCGGGTCTCGCCGTCATTTTGGTACCATGATCTCGAAAAACGGTTGACAAGAAAAGAAGTAAATAGACTTTGAAGCAAAGCAATTTTTGGCTAAACATGACCATTTTTGGCCAAAATGGCACTTTTTGATGCGATATCAAAAAACTAATTGCAGATTCGAGATCAGCGCATCGAATTACCCCTAAAAACGCTCAATGCGAAAAAATGTTTCACATTTTCAAAAAAATCGGTTTTTTCGAGCACTAGAGTGCCTTGGAGAAGCTTTGTCCCGCCTTTGCTCCAAAAATCGAGATTTTTCAAGATTTTCACTTTTTCTGGGAAATGTGTTTTTAGGGGTAATTCGATGCGCTGATCACGAATCTGCAATTAGTTTTTTGATATCGCATCAAAAAGTGCCATTTTTGGCCAAAAACAGCCATTTTGGGGCTTTTTTGACTTTCAGGTATTTGCTAACTCGAAAATTTTATAGCCGTTAGGAAAAAAGTTTAGTGCCGTTAAGTTCCTGTGATCGATAACTACAACCGTATATATTTAATTTTCCCGGAGCCGTGCGACTTCAAGAGTTTTCCTTGTGAATAAAGATAATATTTTGTCAGATGCAAAATTTTTTCAATATTTTATTAAAGTGGTTTTATCAAAAAATGTAGCTTGTCGGAAAAAATCACGTTTTGCTCCGTCGTGCGTGGGAGACCCCCGTATGCCCGACCGTGGGATTTTGCCGATTTTTGGTACACCGGGCCCATTTGGGCCCCTAATAATATTAATTTTTTGAAATTCCACGATTTTCCTATGTTTTCGGAGCGTTTGATATATCAAACGATCCCTTTGAGTCCAGTGTATGATATATCATACACAAATAACGCATCTCGCGCAGGGGTTCCGAAGCAAAAGTTGCTTATAAGGGTCTGAAAAGCAACTTTGCTCTTGGGACACCCGCGCGAGATGCGCACCTGCCATATTGGGGCATAGATATCACGCGCATGTGCGCACCTTATGCGGGGTTCCCAAGGCAAAAGTTGCTTAAGGAGAGCAGAGCGCCAAATTGTGAAACCCGTTCAAACCAGGGATGTGCCGAGTCGAGTCGGACGAAAATTCTTCGAGTCGTCGAAAACCCCGAGTTTCGATTCATTTTTGAATCGAGTTTCGACTCAAATTTGGAGCCGGACACTTCGTCAACTCCTCGTAAAACTGACACTATTTCTGAAAAAGAAGCCTCAAATTTTTACTCATAGCCCTCTTTTACTGTGACGTGATAAAGAATCTTGGTTCCTTATTAGATTCCGACATTGTAATAATTTCCTCCATATTTTTACCCGAAACCTACGTTTCCAAATTTATTTTGGAATTTCGGTCAAATGGTTACCAAAACAATGCAAAACAGTTGATTCAATTAATTCCATCAAAACTAAGTTAGAAAATCACTTAATTGCTGTCATGCTTCAATACTTATAACGTATTCATAAAACTTTATTGAACCAAAAATGGGTAATAACCATGACAATTAAATTTTCAAATAAGAGTGGTTTGAGAGAGAAAACAATTTTCGAATGTTGCTAAGAGTATCATTGCAAGTTCTCATTTGGCGCACTACAGAGTTTTATCACAAACCGGGCAGAAATATTCCACTCTTCCGCAAGCCGTCGATCTAGCAGTGCACCGAAAACACAGCACTCCAAAAATGACACTAGCCATCTGAAAGTATAAATGAGTTTAAACTTTACAACTCGATCGAATTGTTTAAGTTCGAAAATAAAAATCGAACAGTTAAGTTACGACATAGTTTTACTCATCTTTGTGCCATAGGAATGTAAAATCTATTTCTTTTATTACCTCAGCTCGGATCCTCTGCTTTATCACAAACCATCTAATTTTGACTTCCAAAAATATAACAAAAACCAGGTATGAGGAGAATTTCCTTTCCGGTAATTGTTTTTCTCTTTTATCGTAAAAAACTAATTTTAGAAAGAACTAATTTTATTACGTTTCCAATCTCTTGCAAGACCTTCTTTCAAAAAAAATTTTTTGAACTGCTCTGCAAGGACACCAAATGTATCCCTCCTAAAAGTGTTATTTTTCGTGGGTCACACTTTTCCATAACTCCCGTATCTTTCCAGAGCGGGAGTCTTTCCTATCCTAAATGGACCTTGGGGAAATCCGTGGAAATAAATGTTTACCCGCGACCAGGGTCGCAATTTTTTTCGGACATTTTCAAACAAAGTTTATTATTTTACTTGGTCAAATAAATAATTTTGTACTCATGTCAAAGCTACAAGACTCTAGTTATAAATGCTATCGAACCTTTCCGTAGAATAAACAATTTTCATGTAAAATATTAATTTAAAGTCATCCAATTTCTCCATTTTAGCCGGAGACGAGCCCGGCTGGAGACGACTCCAAAATCGAAATTGATATAAAAAAGAGCGAAAATCACCGTTTCAAAAACTCAATATGCCTACTCCTGTATAAGTAACCTAACCCGTTTAGTTATGTAAAAAATGCGATCAAAAAACGTATCGGCCTTTAAAAAATTTTGCATAAAGGCTCACAACAGCCGGAGTCGGCTCTGGCTGTTTTGACCCTGCGGCTGTTTCGATCCTAAAGGCCGAGACTACGCTGAAACAATATAGCGTACGGTATGTCACTTTTCCATATTTTTTATATGATTATCCCGAGGCTTAACATACCTGGGGCTTTTTTGGATCACTGATCAAGAATGTTATTAATTATAGTAATCAAATTTTGGTTTCCTACCGATTTAAACTATCACCGCACAATTCAATTTTGCCTACCTGAAGAAAAGGTGTGAAGCAGAAGAAACCTCCAACAATACCTAAGATCAAGGAGCCTGTGGAGGTTAGAAAGCCTTTCATGGTCGGCTGTATTCGATACTTTGGAATGATGGTACATTTACAATAGGGACATTCCACACGCAGGTCGTATATTTGGCAGTGAACAATAGTGTTTGTCATACTGAATATTTAGAGCAAATTATTAATGCTTGGAGTTCGATGCCCAGCGAAATATTACTCTGAAAGTGAAATCTGTGAAATTTAGCAAGAATAAGGCAGCCAAATCCTTATAGTAAGTTAAAGCTGTGAGGCGTCTCCTGGGATTTTTGGGAAGTGCATTCCTAGGGGTGCTTAATTTTTTAAAGGTACCTAATTAGGGTAATTTTTAGCGGGGAATCCGAATTTGAGATCAAAGTTTAGCTAAATGTAGACAAAATTAGACAAAAATTTCTGGAAGGCATTCTCAAGGGTGCTTATTTCTGTCCGTCAAGTTTTTGTCATGCTTTTTCTGGAAGGCTTATTTTGTCATCTTTTTGTTATCTTGACTTACCCCATAAACATTGCGAGGCGCCTGAGGCAACGAGCCAGTCCTGTGGTCGGGCGCGGAGCGCCCGACCTTCTCCCTTGGAATGTGAGGGAATTTAGAACATATAGGCATACATGTATACAAAATTTTTAATCGGACTCCCGTAGGGAGTCCCAAGCCGCTAGTTCTTTATATTAGAGAGAAAACCATAAAAAGAAAATCATTCCCCCTGTACGCAATGAGAATAAAATGGTCTCAGAAAATTTGCCAAAAATATCAAGAATAGATAGAAGAGATGAATATATGGAAGGACATGGAATAACAGCACTATAAGGGCTGTTCGATTCCAGTAGCAAATGACTAAAATTTTTATCTCTGACCACTCTTTGTTCTGCGGGAAACTTGAAATCTTTGCTTTAATGAGGATTAATGTTGTCATTGAATATCTAATCTCCCTAAGCCGCAAGTGAAGCCCATCTTGACACAAAACCTAACTTTCTGTGTACCCTCGCTACAGGGGTGCATGATAGCTCATTTTGTAGGTCTCGAAAAGTTAAGAACGAATATGTAAAATTTGACCTCCGGCGATCTCAAAAAGTGGCCGTTTTTTGCCAAAAAGTGGCAAAAAGCATGTTTTTTCTATAATCTCCCTAAGCCGCAAGTGAAGCCCATCTTGACACAAAACCTAACTTTCTGTGTACCCTCGCTACAGGGGTGCATGATAGCTCATTTTGTAGGTCTCGAAAAGTTAAGAACGAATATGTAAAATTTGACCTCCGGCGATCTCAAAAAGTGGCCGTTTTTTGCCAAAAAGTGGCAAAAAGCATGTTTTTTGATGCTACAAAGGAAAGTTTTTGTGTACCCTCGCTACAGGGGTGTGTGATAGCTCATTTTGTAGGTATTGACGAGGCAATACCAAATATGTAAAAATTGACCACCGGCGATCTCAAAAAGTGGCCGTTTTTTGCCAAAAAGTGCCATTTTTGGTGAAAAATGGTCATTTTTGAACCGAACCATCTGCGTGGCTGATTTTTTGCACCCGGGGGTTTTCGATGGTGCTGAATCCGAATCCGGGGTCAAAAAAATGTCCGGGTACCCCCCGGGGTACGAAAAATTTTTTTTCGGAAAAAATTTTTTTTGCTCTCAAAACTCATTTTTCAGCTGCTTGAGGGCCGAAGGCCCGAAATAGTCTCATGCTGCTCTACTCCCGAACAACCCTTACTCCCGAACAACAGCCGAGGGCATACTGATGGCGGTGCGCGAAGCGATGACGAACCCAATATGACGCTGTGCACCCTAACCGATTACAAGAGTCAAATATGCCGCGAAGCGGCATTTTGACTTTACGTACTATTCTTAATATTCGGTGAATAATTAGAAAAATAAAGTAAGTGATGATGATCAAAACTAAGACTGTCAGTTCGTTTGATTTTTCTCTTTGATGCGTCAAAACGCGAAATGGGTTTGAACGCGTTTCACAATTTGGCGCTCTGCTCTCCTTGTTATTGGCCGGCGCGGAATTTTCTCGAAGACGAGCGCTTTTTTGGCTGAAATTCAAATTGGATTTTTTTCCCAATTCCTTTTGACTGATGGAAAAATCTAAACGAACTTCGTTGTACGCCAACACAACATGCGCGCGAAATTAGGACAATGCTTACCTTTGCTGACTTTATTTCCCACTGCCTCTTCATGTCTCTCTTTCTCTGGAGTCTAACCTCAGATGTGGTAGAGCTAAGTGCGGCACCAAAAGAAAACTCTTTTCTTTTGGCTTCTCTTCGTTCCGGACCTATAAAACTGATATTTGAATTTCGCGCGCATATTCAGTGTTGGCGCAAAGCGAAATTCGCTTACATATTTTTCCCTCAGTCACGAGGAATTGGAAATATCAAAGTTTTTTTGCGTAAATGCTGTGAAACAAATAACAGAATCCTATGTCTGTTGATCAACAAAGTGAACAGCAGACCTGATAGACTTCTTCTGTTTGTTTTGATGAGAAATTCGAATTGAATTTCAGCCAAAATGGATCAATTCAATGGTTCAACGTGCTTTGTCTGAGCTCAAACCGAAATTGGTCTGACTCCCCAAAATCAAAGCATACTCTAGGGGTACGCGACAGTTCGCCCCCAGGACAGTTCGCCCCCGGTATAATTCGCCTTATAAGGGTTGTTCGGAAGCGTTAAGCTTAAGATTAAGTCAGTATTGGGCCTGCACAGCGGGGCCCAAGCCTAAATCCTTGTTTGGCGCCTTTTAAGGGTTGTTTTAGCCCAAAATAGTTCGGGGCGAACTGTCCTGATCCATACTCTAGAAATCCGGATATCAGCTTATAAATTAATAATTGGACTTGATTAAAATTGGCTTTAATTAAATTTTTACATGTTAAATCGCAAATCCGAGAAAGAAAGTGCGGTGTTGTACGAAATCACCGGTACTTGGGATATTTAAAAAAATATCAGCTCAATCTGTTGGGTGCATCTGCCTTATTAGGTGTAACGTGTAACACCAATCATTTCTTGGGTCCGGATATTTTAGGCACGTGAGCTATTGTGGATCTTTTACCACTTTCCCTCTCTTGGAAGCATTTTGTCATTTAAAATTCCGAGGCATGCTTTCGAGAAAAGTTGTTTTCAATAACTGTGAAACATATTCAGGATAGGGCTCCTAATAGACAACTTGGCTCCTAATAGTGCAACTTGCAAAATAGACAAGAAAAGTGTAAACATCTCATTAGCTACGTTGCACATAACAAACTGAGCTAACCTTTTTTATAATCCTAAGAAACTATGATTTTATATGACACCACACTTGCTTTTTATGGTTGGCGATTCAGCATGTTAAAAATTCCTTTTAAGCACGAACAATTTGGTGAACACCATTATAAGCTTAACTGAAATTAAAATCACAAACAGCACGATCCGTCAAATCTACATAAAACCATGACATTGCTCTCCTTTCCCTCTATCTAACAGCAAAGCGCGAAAGGAGTGCATAGATAGAGCATATATATCTTGCTTTGCGGACTGTTCGTCCAACATAAAACTTAATTCATCTAATTTCATAAACACATTTTTGTTTTTTTTTGACAAAATTTTGACAAATTTGTTCCAAATGCAACTGTTCTATTTTCAAAAGTTATCCTGCTAGGTTTTATATTGGCGTGTGGTTTTCTAATCATCAATGCTTATTTTATTCATAGAAAACAAATCAGTAGCAGTACAGTTAAATTAAGATTCATTGACTTTGGAACGATGCAAACAAGTAATTTTGAATGACATAAGTTTGCATATACCATGACAGTGACATACCCAGGATTTTCTTTTGGGACAAGTTTTCTAAAAATTAAGTTTTTTACAAATTCATGTTACTAGTATTTTTAAGGGATTATGATGCGGAAACGGTATCAAAAATGTACTAATCCATGTAAGGAACCCTTTTTTGCGCGTTCTGATTTCATCCCCTCAGTACGTCACTAGACATGGATATAAAAAATAGAACTAATCCAAATGCAAAATTCAGTGCAGTTCAAAATTGCTACTTTGTGTTTCTCTTCTTCTCATGTGCGACAGTCGAAATCATCCCCAAATGCTCTAGAAGACAAGAAAGATGAAGTGATCCGTCGGACAAGACATAATACATTACGCTTTCGATACGATGCTTGCAATTACTTCGGTAAAGTTGATTTGTGCCCACCGATTTTTCAATATTAACAGATCGTGTCGATACAAGTTCAGATTCTTGGAACTTTGATGGGTGATATGCGTCTGGCTTTGTAGCAAGGATTCGGCAATATATATTCCCTACCTAAATAGTTGTATAATTGAACTGATTTCATGGATGTGTTAAAATGAGACAAAATTTCCGCACAGTTTCGAAAATTTAAAACTTCAATTCGACAAAATGATTCTATATAGTTTAGCACATTTAACCACATTTTTCGTTGAAATTACCTCTTTTCATAGTGTCTAACCGTCTGCCTTGATGTTTGAAAATAAGAGTAAGGAAATTTATGAAAAGAACCTTTTCAAACACTGTTCGTTTGAGATAAAAGGATGATAAAGAGTTTATCAGATTTTAATAATCGGTTTGATGTAATTGAAAATAGTTAGACATCAAAGCTGCTTGTCCATACCCGATTGATGGTGCCATTCCGTGTTCATTCTTTTTACATTATTTCTATATTATGCATGGCCGATAGTGCGCATATTATCGTCAATTTTAATCGCGATAATGAGTGCACCGTCGAGCGGACCAAAAAGAGAGACAATGTAAAACGAGTGACGTAATTAGAAAACTGGGAAAGCGACGCGGCCTACGCCGCGCTAGGGCTACCGTAAGTAACAACTAGGGATCGGAATTTTACACCGAGTCCGAGCGATTCCGAGTCCGGACTCGGACTCGGTAGGGTTCCAATATCAGTTGACGAGTCCGAGTCCGGACTCGCCGAGTCCGTTTGAATTTTATTTTTCCCGCCAATTTTTTGTTTGTTGTCAAAAACTTGTGTTTTTACTGTTTTTTACTAGTCCCCCCCAGTAAGCTTATTTCGTATTTTTACTATAAATAGACAAAATTTAGACGGTTTGGTCTATTTTTTAGCGATTTTTAGATTTTTGAAGAAATTTTACATGCAAAGTCAAATTTTACCTGTATTTTTCCAAAAATTTTTAGTATGAATATAACCGGTAGATAGGTGCCATATTTCTATTTCTTCGGCAATTTTTCTAACAAAATTTTCTATGAAAAATAGGCGAAACTTTTTGAGCTGTTGCCGGACAAAATGCCATCTAAAATTTCGCCGGGATAAAATCGCGCCGCAGGCGAAAAAATTTGAAAAATGTAAGATATAAGAGAAAAATCAAAGAAAAAATAGCGCCGCAGGCGAAAATTTTGAAAAAATGTGTGAGGTTAGAGAAAATTTTCTTTCAAAATTTTCAATGTTGAGGCAAAAGTTTCAAGATTTTTTCCTCGGCCGCGCCCTATCGGGCACAGCCGAGGGCATTTTTAGGGGGTGCATAAAGATTGCGGAATGCTTGCTGTAGCTCAGCTATACCATATTTGGTCGCATTAAACTCTTCTCCAGCTTCTCTCGTGCTATCTCTTCTCTCTCTCAACTGCTCGCTTTCGTCTTCTCAAAGCTTCGTCAATCAACAATGGGTGCTGCTGTGGTCCTTCTCTAGGTGGTCGCAATCGCTGCTGGTGCTGCCTATCATCTCGGCTATCTGGACGTCTACATTGAGCAAGCCAAGCAGAAGATCAATGAAGCGCAGCAGAAGCAGCAATAGTGCTCCGATGGCAATGAATGCGAACCAGATCTAATTTTCTAAAAATAATTTTCTTGTTTGTTGTGGTTGTTTTTATGTAGAAATAAAAGAAAGTGAGCAGAAAATTATGAAGGCAAATAAATAGGCATGGAAATCCGTAGGCCGAAATTTTGGGAAAAATGGCGACTTATAATGGAAAATGGAAGAAAAAATAGCGCCGCAGGCGAAAATTTTGAGAAAAATAGTGCTGCCTGCAAAAAAAGGACATTGAAAATTTTGTATATTCTTCAAAAAAGTTCAAAAATTTCGCTCGGCCGCGCCCAATGGGCACGGCCGAAAATAACCGAGTCCGAGTCCGTCGGACTCGGACCCCCTTTTACCGAGTCCGAGTCCGGACCAGTGATTCCAAAAGTGATAGTAGTAGTGATAGTAATACCACTATCACTGGTTAAAGTGATAGTAATACCACTATCACTATCACCTATCACTGTGGTATTACTTTAACTTAGACAAAGGAGAAGCAGCTCCTCGTTGCTGCAATCATAGAGATTTCTCTGCTGCGCGCTTTTATGTGCAGACATCAAAGAAATACTGTGTGCCTAATTGGTTTTCTATGGTGAAGGCAATCAGACAATTCTTTGCTAGTCTCACAAAGGGAAACAAAACTCTCTTTAGATGAAATGTAATATTTGAGTAGTATTACTGAAGTTATCGTGGTACAGTCGACTCTCGATTTACCGCACACATCGGGTCTGGCGATTTTGTGCGGATAATCGAAAGTGCGGTTAATCGGGTGTGCGGTAAATCGAGAGAATTTTGTATGGAGAAAATCCTTCCAGTGCAAAGTTGTGCGGATAAACGAAATTTCCTATATTTTTTTGTCATTTTTTCAATATAAAAAATAAACTTTGAATTCCCGCCCAAAAAATTTTGAATTTTTTACTGAATTTTGGCCGATTTTTGCAAAAATTTTGGTAAATATGGCAAAATTTTTGAAAAATTTTCGAAAAATTTGATGAAAAACAGGAAAATTTTGTATAAAAATTCAAATTTGCGCCAAAAACTGAACCATTTTTCGTTGTGCGGATAAACGAAAAATTTTACTTGGAAAATTCACTTTGGTTCCGCAAAAACCTGTGCGGATAATCGAATTTATCCGCACAAAATGCGGATAATCGAGGGAATTTTGTATGGAAAAAATCCGTTCCAGCCAGATTTGTGCGGTTAATCGAAAGTGCGGTAAATCGTGTGTGCGGTAAATCGAGAGTCGACTGTATTACAATAACTTCAGTAATACCACTTTTATTATCGTGGTAGTTATTGTAATACCACGATAATAAAAGTGGTACTACTGAAGTTATTGTAATACCACAATAATAAACGTGGTACTACTGAAGTTATTGTAATACCACGATAACTTCAGTAATACTACCCAAATATTTCATTTCATCTAAAGAGAGTTTTGTTTCCCTTTGTGAGACTAGCAAAGAATTGTCTGATTGCCTTCACCATAGAAAACCAATTAGGCACACAGTATTTCTTTGATGTCTGCACATAAAAGCGCGCAGCAGAGAAATCTCTATGATTGCAGCAACGAGGAGCTGCTTCTCCTTTGTCTAAGTTAAAGTAATACCACAGTGATAGGTGATAGTGATAGTGGTATTACTATCACTTTAACCAGTGATAGTGGTATTACTATCACTACTACTATCACTTTTGGAATCACTGGTCCGGACTCGTCAGATTTCCATTCACACCGAGTCCGTTTTGGACTCGGACTCGCCGATGCCTAGTAACAACCCGCCCAGGAAAGCCCTGATCTCGTGAATATAACATGGTCTCGTGAGAACAAACCACGAATCTTTTATTGGTGAGTATAAGGCATAGAACACTGATTAGAATCTATTCGTTGCTCAAACAAAGAAGCTCTTTCCACATCAGCCGCTGCTTGTCTTAAAATTCACCAAACGCTCCTACGCTTTCGTAATGCTCTGTGCTTTCGCAATCAGTGTTCACGCCAATGCTTCAACGCTCTCGCAATGCAACGCTCGTGCCATGGCCAGTGCTTTCGTCTCTAAGTCGCGCAATGGATCTAAAACACGTGAGGGTTTTTGGTGTAACAGATTTGGGTTTTTTTTCTAACAGATTTTCGGATGTAACAGATTTGGGGTCTGTTGTAACAGATTTTGGTTGTAACAGATTTGGGGTCTGTTGTAACAGATCTGGTTTTTTTTGTAACAGATTTCGATGTAACAGATCTGGTTTTTTTTTGTAACAGATTTGGATTTTTTGTAACAGATTTGTTTTTTTTGTTACAGATCGATTTTTATCATCATAATTGCAATTTATTATATATTCATGCCATTTCTTTACCCCAGATGACATTTTCTATGAAAATCGAGACTTTCTTGTGTAAAATATAATTTTTATTCAGTAAACAATAACTAAGCAGCTATACAATATGCACAATATGTGACTAATCTTTAATTTCCTTGATAGCGGGTGACAAGTTGCCTTTTTCTCGGTCGACCAGTGAATTTCGTATTGAGTGGCAGCGCTGCAAATTCTTCCGGCCATCGAAACTCCTGCTTTTCGTATTTCACCAGCAAAATATGCTTGCATAATTCTTTCTTGATACCTGAAATATTATTTACAGTTTGCAAATCATAATCTTAGTTTTATTCAAACTTACCGATTTGACAAGTGCACAAAAACGCTTCACGTTCTCGAGCTTTAACGGCATGGTACTTGAATCGTGTGTCCTTGTAGGTTCCCTGAAACGTAACGATTAATAATGCGATAAATTTGCAAATTGAAACTTACTTCTAACCCACTGCTAGCATGAGAATTTTCAGCTGGTTCGACGTTCTCATCATTACTGGAATCTTCTGACTCGGTTTCGGTGAAATCCACACGACGATCTGTCATCTGTGATCGGAAAAACTAATTAACGCGAAATTAGTTTTCTGCGCACGTGATAACAAATAAATTAAAGTAGCGATCAAAACGACAAAACGGAGGGAATTTGAACGTACTTTTAATATGCAAACTTCCATCTAATAACAACTTTGACCAAACAAGCGAAAATTTTAAATATATTGACCAAATAATGAAAAAATAAGATCTGTTACAGAAAAACCAAATCTGTTACAAAAAACCCAAATCTGTTACAAAAAAAACCAGATCTGTTACATCGAAATCTGTTACAAAAAAAACCCAGATCTGTTACAACAGACCCCAAATCTGTTACAACCCAAATCTGTTACAAAAAAACCCAAATCTGTTACATCAAATCTGTTACAAAAAAAACCCAAATCTGTTACACGAAACCCCAAATCTGTTACACCAAAAACCCTCACGTATCTAAAACGGGTTTTCTTCACTCGCCCGAGGCTGCCAGTCCAAGAGACGACCTATTTCCGTGCTTTCGTATTTCAAGGTTCGCAATGGTCTGCTCGTGCAATGACAAGTCTCGCAGTCGAATGATTCTCGCCGTAAGAACACATGCCAAGCCGCGCTATGCAGATTAATGCGCCTTCCTAAATACTGCCATGATAAGTCAAATTTCCTTATGTATTTGCCTTTGAGAATAAATCATTCATTCATAGAAAACATTTGAGAAAATCTATGCTTCCAACCGAATTTCGTATGAACTGATGTTTCAAACAGTTCAATGATCATCTCATAAACAATATTTCCCCTAACAAAAAAAACCGCCTCCCTAATTATTGAATATATCAATACGCGCCAAAAAACAGTAAATTGGCTATACGCATCTTCGGCTCTACTCAGCAAGTCTCATTCATAACGCATACCTCTATGTTTGATACTTCGGGGTTTATTCATACCTCAAAATGTCATAACCAAATGTTACGTCAAAATCCGCACATGTAAAATTATGGTGAAATTGCTGAATTTGTTTGAGGGCCCGAACCCTAATTTTCTCCGTCAGTGACGCTTTTGGACTACAAACTACAAATTTTGCTTGGAAATAGTCTCATGAACAACCCTTACTCCCGGACAACACTCCCGAACTCATGTGGCCGGGCGCGGAGCGCCCGTCCTTCCCCCTTGGAATGTGAGGGAGGAGCGCTGAGGCGGCAGAAACTTAGAGCCGCTGATATAGACTCCCGAACAAATAGAAGCCGAGCGTCGCGAAGCGGGCACGGGGCCAGGCACAGCCGAGCGAGGGCCGCAGGCACGAGGTAAGGGGCGCGGGAGATTAGAGCCGCGTAGCGGCTCCTCACAAGCTAGTAAGATAATAAATAAAATACAGCCTGAAATAATTTAAAACATCTCTTCCGAGCCTTTAATTTACCGTAAGTCCTCTTATTAGTCCAATTCGAACAGAACGCCAGACGTACTTGCGGGCTCGCGCAACCAAAACTAAGTGCATATACTAGTCAAGTTACGTAAGAAAAACCCCAATGCCAAAACTCTCTCATTGAAAATTTCGGAGAAAATTGAGCTCGAAATTTGAAATTTTTTTGCAAACACAAAACAATAAGTCGAAGAGTTGGAGAAAAATACGGGGCACTGTCTTTGAGTATGCAAGTGCATTGTATCACTTGTTTAATGAGAATAACAAGATGTCATAGCTTTATTATTTATATTTTCTTATACTTTTCTGTTCTTTTCGGCAACATTGCAATGTGCCTATTTGCTAAATGCAACAACTTTCTGAAAGCCATTGCTACCACATATAAAGAAACAACGAACACAAAAATGCTAACAAAAATCACATCCAAGGAATAGTATGCCAAAACGCCCATTTCTTCCACCGTCGGCAAATTTAGTTCATTCAAATCGGGAAATTCCGCTGCAAATTCCACCCATTTCACAAACTTTTCTTCCGGCTTAAACGGAGCCAGTTCCAATTTCTTCTGGATCGATTTCACATTTTCTCTATACTTTGGGTCATTCAGCACTTTTTCGAGTGCTTGAGTGATCACTTCCGGGTCCTCGGCCGTCTTGATGTCAACGTATTCGCCAATGCCCTTGTGTTTCATGAGAGCCGCGTTGAAGACTTGATCGCCGAAAAGCGGAATACCCACCAGCGGCACTCCGGAGTGGGCGGCCTCGCTGAGACTGTTCTGGCCGCAGTGAGAGATAAATGCCACAAGTTTTGGGTGTGCTGAAAATTTTTTTCATATAAATTGGCTTATTTGAGAATTTTGAAGTCCATTTATTATATATAATTTTGTGGCTCAGGTAGTCTAAGTTCAATACTTTTTTTGTATCTCAGTAGCTAAGATCATTATTGATTTTCCAGCTAGTCTTTCATACAATGTTTTTTGAGGAAAGTTACAGATCTGTAAAGGTATATAAACCATAAGTGGTCCTATCTTTCAGATTTACAACATTTTTACTAGTACAGTTTCCAAAATTGCTTTAAAATTCAAGAATTCTTTACAAATTTAAAATTATTTGTCCTTTTCGGTCAAATAAAATAAAATGTGATGAACTCAAATTTTTGGTGCCTACAATAGTAATAATAATTAGGTCACAAACTTAGGAGCGTTTTTTGATCAACCCAATCAACCACATGTATGTTTGGCAAAGAGCTGAACAATTTTGTGTCGTTTTGGTTCACTTTAATCTTCCAAATGAAATCGAAGCCGGGGAATTTGGCGAAGGTCGTGATGAACGATTGTTTGAGTTTATCTGTCATTTTTGTGGTGTCCGTTACGGATCCTAATGAGAATAAAACGGCTCCCTTCTTCGAGTTCTCCAATATTGATTTTAGATTCTGAAGTGTTTTGTAAATATTTCGAACACAACAAAATTTATGTACTCATAGGCACATGGCTGGACTAAAATTTTAAAAATATGATAAAAGCTCGTTAGAATACAAGTTTTCTCCTCTCAAATTTTCCAAATTTTTGCAGATTACTCAGTATTTATTTCCCGCTAATTTGTAATCGTTTCAGATCAAGTCCAGCCAAATTAATCTGCCCACCCTCCTTTACTTCATGAATCTGTCTAAGTTGCCGAGTTTAACTTTTAATACCAAGTTCATTTCAGTCAGAATTGTGTTAAATTCGAATTCTACGTAAAAAAGTGCATATGTAGGTTCAGCTTTAAGAAGAACGATATATTGAACCGATTTCGGACAAACTGTTTGCTATATTTTCGAGACTATGAAAAAACAATTTTTTCAGAAAATCAAACTTCAAGCCAATTTTGCCTGAAAAGAAAAAATTTATGACGAAATTTAGCCTAGCGCTACTGAATTTTTTGAGTCAGACGGGGAGACGACTTGCACTGTGATATCAAGGATGAAGAGTGGAAAGACTACGGAAATATTACAGGTCATGGTAAGTCGCCTTGAAAGTTTGGTTTAAACATTGCAAAAAATCTCACCTCGGCAAGCGGCTTCAACTTTGACTGCACGATTCCTCCAATGTATACAACTTTGTTAGAAATCGGCTTCGGAAATTCAAATACTTCATTGGCATTGGTGAATATCAATGAGGTGTTTCTTGCAATTTCTTTTAACGGCGGGAAATCTTGGCCAAATGCTTGACGAACAATTGGTTCCTAAACTTTTTACAGAAATCAATCATACATATAAACTTTGGCAATCTGAGGCTTATTTTGGAGTTTATAATTAATTTTAGATTAATTTCCACATCCAAGGAAACCTTACATGCATATGAATATAAGATGGGCTCAAAACGTTCGCTTCGTATAAATCATAATAAAATTTGATGGTCCTGTCGAAAAAGCCGAGATTCATGCCATCTATCAACGGTGCCATCATATTTGGCGTATAGCTCGATACCATCGGTATGCCAAAATGGGATCCCGCCAAATTGTTCAGATGAATTGCCAAGCTGCCGATCTTAGTCTTGACTCCAATGCGATGAAACACGGCGAATGAACAAAATTGATAGAACTCGGAAATCGCAACATCATAGCGCTCTGCAGTTAACTGATCCATTAGCTCGCGATTATGAGTGAGTTCTATAACATTTTTGTGACGTTGATTTATTTAATATAAGTGCTAGAGCCGATATTGATTTTTAGCCTAAATCTATTTTGGGTAAACCAGCCAAGCCTTGAGGATAACTAATGTTTTATTCCAACAAATGTTTTGAAATGATTCTATATACCTATAATAACATTAAAAATTATTCCTAGGGGGAAGAGTAACTACTACTTCATTTTAAACACAACTACGAACAGAATTTCATTTTCAAAACCGATTAAAAACTTCACTTCTATCAAAAAAGTTTTGGGTAAAAAATTTTGAGACAGTATTTAGTCTAATTAAAACCTTACCTCGGCAAATATCTTTCCACATAGTCATGAAATCCATCCACATGTCGCCAAAATTAAACATGCCAAGGAATGGGTTTCGCAAGCCACTCATCTTTTCCAACTCATCAGTTTTATCTTTCGGCCTAGGGATTCGCATCAGCTTATGGATTTTAGTACTCGCATTATAGTCCTTCATCTTTGGATCTATGTCGAGCATAAGAACATGCTGAAAGTTTTGGTTAAATTATATTTCAAATTACATTTTCAATCATTTAACTGAAATTTTGTTCAGCTATTACAGTTCTCCGCTTTGGTGCAAGTTACACTGAGAAACTTTGAGAAGGTAAAGGAGGTTGGTTTTATTCCGACAATCCATAAGGAGTCCATATCTATTTGAAAGAAGTAAGGGGGCGAGAGCTGTTTCACAGCAGCTTGGCCATTCTCACCCAATCTTTTCAATGTCAGTTGGTAGCATAATTGAGATCACATTAGAGTAGGTTAATCTCATGATCTAATGATCATAATCTAATGATCCCAAAATACTTTTGTTTCTTTCAAATATGTTGCGCAAAATTTTTCAATAGAGTCAGCTGAATTTAAACTAGACATTCCAAGCCAAGAGCTGCGTTCTGGCGAGAAAATTATATCGGAGCTCTGAAATCCGAGAGTTTATGGTCTGTTTTATCCTTTATATAGCCATAACTCTCGAATTTTCGGCTTCTGGTTCTAATTTTGGGTGATAATATCACAAACGACAGATCATGATTAGGATCAGCTCATTTTGCGTCAACTTGAAACTTTCATTCAAAAAAGTGATTTTTCAGAAATACAAACGGCGTTTCAGGGGCGTTATAATAAAGAATATTCTGGAGTAGTTTAAGAAAAGGTATAAATTGGCTAGCATTCATTACGGTATGGTCTTCGCTTGTGACTCTTATCAGGTTGGATGAAATTTTATCGCAAATTTAGACCATTTTTAATCAATTCTTCAACTTGGTTTAGGGTAATTTTAAAAATAATAACCATAAAATTCCCAACATCTCAAAGTTTCCTCTACATCACAACTATTTTCTCATTAATGCGCAGTAGCGAGTTACAGATAATTTTTACATACCACTTCATGTCCAGCCTCAGCCAAAACGTCTGCCAATCTTCCCTGGAACTGCATATGACTAAAGGCCATCGCCGGATTATCAATAAGGATCTTGAGTTTCCTTTTCGGCACTCCATCGGCGCTCGTTCCAAGGATTAAGAAAATAAGTGCACCTATAAAGTGAAACACAAGAAGTGATCTCATTTTAGGAAGCGCCTAGTTGTATTCACTAAATAGTTCGCAATTCCATCCTCGTTTTATAAGGAGCGGTCGCAAGAACAAGGGACTAATGGGTGATTTGACGTTTGATGCTGGTTTCCGCAGACATAAATTGAAATAGGGTGTCCTTTCATCAGTGGTAATGATAAAGTTTCAAACTATAAAAGGGCAGTTCAAAGCACGACAGAATTCAGGTGGTTAACTAATGCAATATTTTGAAATCGAAAGATCGTTCATTCGATTGGCAGTTAATTCGATGATGAAATTACAGTATTCGAATTTCGAAATAAAAGTGATATCGATAAAAGTTGATAAGAAAATAAAACAAAAACAAAGAAATTTTAGAAATAAAGTTGTGTTTCTTATCAAGTTCTGGGTATATGCTTGACCGCAAATCAATAGTGCGCGTTTCCGCCTTTAACTTATAAGGAGCGGCCGCAAGACCAAGGGACTAATATGTGACTTGCGATTTAGTACCGGTTTTCGCAGACATAAATTGAAATAGGGTGTCCTTTCACCGGTACTTACAACTGCAATGGTAATTTTTTACGTTTCAAACTGTATAAAGGGTACTTCAAAAGCACGACAGAATTCAGGTGCATTTACAGGTTATTTTGAAATCAAAAGTTCATTCAGTCGAATAAAAATTAATTCCATGATGAAATAATGGTATTAGAATTTTTTAAACAAAAGTGATATCAGTAAATATTGATATGAAAATGTAACAAATATTACAAAAATTTGAAAGTAAAATGTTGTGTTGATTATCAAGATATGAGTGAATTCTTGACCACAAATAACCATCACGGTGACCTTAATTGGGCGCATAGAAAAATCGGTGCAGTGATTAGCCTCGATCCAGCCATATTCTCGATTTAAGCGGTTCCAGGTCAATAACAATAGATAGCATATCGGATTCACTTGGAAGCGGAATCTGGAATTAGAAAAGTATTTTACCGTATGAAAATGAATTATAGACCGTGATTTTAATAATGTGTAAAACACGTTGGTGGATGGGTGCTTTAAAAAATTGGCTTACATTGACAAATAATAGGGACTGGTTAGAAAAAAGAGAACCATTACATTCTCTTGGACATGTAGTTAAATCTCACGTTGGAACTCATATTCAAATTTACGTTTCCAATTTGCCTAGTATATACCGTATTTCCTCTAATTAAGCCACGGGAGGCTTAAATATTTCAATACCCCTCTAGAGGGGTTTATTTTAGGGGCTCTATTATAGAGGGGGCTCAATAAGAGGAAATACGGTAACTTGATTTTTTAATTCAAAAATGTTGGAACTCAGATGAGAAATTTCCATTACTCTTATCAATTCCAGGGGGCGATCTATATCAAGTGCCAAGTCTGCCAAGTTTGCCAAGTTACTTGGCATATATTCTCTGGTATTTGTCGCTGCTCTCTCTGTCTCTAACATCAAGGCGGCCGGCCGGCCGGCCGGCTGAGTCAGAGAACAAAAGGGAAAACTTGGTGCCAAGTAAAGGGAAAACTTGGTATTGTGCCAAGTAATGTCATAAGTGTATGTTTTTGATACTTTTTGTGAAATTTGATATTACTGTCTCTATAGCAGTTTTTTGTCTAGTTTCAGCTAGTATTTTCAGATTTTTGAAATTTTGTGATTTTTGCACATAAAAATGCACTTTTAAATTGCAAATTTTTTATTTTTTCAATGTAACAACCTCAATGTCAAGAATATTATTATATATATAACTTTATTGTATTTATCAAGTTCATATGCACTCTTCCACAACTTGGCACCGTACCATGTACTATTTCGGCTTGGCAGACTTGGTACCAAGCTTTCCTTTCATCCCTTTTGTTCTCTGACTCAGCCGGCCGGCCGGCCGCCTTGATGTTAGAGACAGAGAGAGCAGCGACAAATACCAGAGAATATATGCCAAGTAACTTGGCAAACTTGGCAGACTTGGCACTTGATATAGATCGCCCCCAGCCGCTATCATTTTGTTTAAAATTCGAATATTGTTATTTCATTATCGAATCAATTACCTTTCAAATGAATGCATGTTCGGCTCCAAAAGAACCTGCAAAGGGTGTTTCAAAATTCCATCGAAGTTCTGTCGAAATTTATATCTATGGTTTTTATAGTTTAAAACGTATGCTATATATACTACATTAACTGTCTTCTATTTTTGTGTATTATGTATATCTCCTCAACTTCCCTTAAGAATGTTCTTAATTTTAATCTGCGTGGGCATCTACTGATGAGACCCAACCTACTTAGAATCATCTTAGTTCTAACCGTATAGACTGAGGGTCGAAACGGTTAGATAACCATTTACTTTTTACATCATTCTTTCGTATTCCTTGTTATTTATAATTTCAATTGTAACTCATAAAAATATATTTACTCGAAATTCTATTATGCAAACACAACTACTCATGCCTTTAAAAATTTCACTTGCCAGGTTCAGATTTTTTCACACGTAAAATATATTAATTAACACATGCTATTCTACAATTATCTCTTCGTTTATGGAGTTAACGTTTTACCACTTGATCGTAGCGACACACTTACAATGAGGGTCGATTTTAGAGGATGATTTTATGCTTCAGGCCATGTAACAATAAAGCAACATACAAAATGGAATGATTTCCGCTGGGCCATTAGCAGGCACTGCACATACCTCTTGTGTTTTTCCTATATCCTTGCATAACCAAATCGCGGAACAATGGCAATGTCAATTCAATCAATATTATTTATTTTATTTGCCAGTTCATTGTCTGGCTGACTTTCAACCAACTTCTCGCATAAACAAACTTGAGCCCTTTTGCGACTTTTGACTGCTAGTGGTCAATATTCACTTCAGCCTATGCAATATGACCGCAAAACTGTGATCTGTGGACATAGTATACAAATATATATTAAATTTTGATGATGTGTCCATTGAGCGAAAATCAACCGTTATTATCCAATGCATTTGTAAGGCGGAATATTATCATTTGCGATTGAGTGAGTCAGCCATTTGCATTCATTATTATCAGCTCATTATGGATTTTGTATACCGGACAGTTATAACTTTCACTAAATTATCTTCATTAAATATTATATTGTCAATAATATGTTTATAATTTCACATTTGTATGAATTCATAATTTTAGGTCTTTTGTTGAAACACAGTGCCATGGTTTCTTTTGTTGCCGATTTCAAAATCCAGCGCGTGCGCAATTGGTGTCCACAGGTTAATTAATAATTTATTAATTAATCATATAAACTTTTCCTAAAATGTTAGGGAATCTAAACAACTCTATCTCTTTAAATGGCGTTAAAAATAAATGCAAAGCTAAACCCTGAGGGCACAGATATATAATGGAGGCTCGATACAAGGACCCTCCTAACATATGACTGCCATTGGCAATTCTCAATTGAGAACGGCATTTTATATAAGTAAACTTTTATATGAACAGCTTGATGTGTGAAATTGAGCAGCCGAAATATTGACAGTGCACCTTCCAAATGTTGTATAATAAATTTAAATTTTCATATGGGCGAGTCTGATTTTTCATAGCTCCATCGTTTTGCCATTTTGATTGGCGGTTCCAACCGCTTGGCGCGAATTTGAACATTAAATATGAATTTCAAGCAACGCAAAGCTTCCAAAAAAAGATTCCATTGGATTCAAATTTAATGTTCAAATTCCCGCCAAAAGCATTTGAATACCGGTTACAAAATGGCAAAACGATGGAGCTATGAAAACTCAGACTCGCCCATACATTTTATGATTAATGATTACTTAAATTCTGAGTTTTGCTTTAGACTTTCGCTATAGTGATTGGCATTGTGTGCGGAGCACTTCACTTGCTGTCACTTATCCTTCATCTTACTACAGTTCCGGCTGTGTCCATTTTGGGAGTGTTGTGTGGCGGTTGCCTTGTGATAACCCATTTCTGGAAGGAAAAGCATCTCTATTGGCCTTTCTTGGTTTACAATGTAAGTTGATAATTTGTGAATTTTTAGTAGACAGTTTCGTTTTGAATCCATGATTTAGGCGCTGGACTTTATCAGCTGTGGCATTATGCTCATGGTTGTCACCTTCGCTATGGCCAGTGGTGACGCTGAATTTAAAGCAAAGGTTTGCGATGTCTTGGCCAAAAGCTTCGGCTCGGAATTCGCCATGGATAAGCCCGGTGCCGAAGCAGCTCAGCTGCTCGCGTGGTTCGCCTTGCTAGTCGCGGCGTTGGCCTTTGGCGGATTGTTCCAATACATTGTCTTGAAAGCCTATAACAAAATGTGCGAGTCTGATACCAAAGCTACGAACCTCGATTACCGCCTCCCGACGCACTCTGTGGTCAATCTGAACCAAAGTTTGATCCGAAACGACTATGCTGGCAGCTCGGATGCCATCCCATTGACATGCGAATGAATATATTTTTAACCATACAATTTCTATGGTGTTATATTTTTATTGCTTTTATTTGTTTCATTTTCAGCAACAATTATCTGTCTGTTTTTGCATTACTTTTGTTTCGAAAACTATGCTTCTTTCTCTATGCATAAATTTCATTTTGGACAGTATTAATTTTTCTTGCATTTATATTTTGTGTTAATAAAAGTATCTGAATAAAAATAGCATCCTAATTGGTTTTATTTCTGAAATATATAGGAACAAATATGTTGCTGTTTCGGAAACAAAGGAATGTTGAGCACCGGAAATATACTAGGACTGAATTTTGCTCGATACGGTCTGAACTATTTTCTCAAAAGGAAATATGGCATCTGAAGCTTAATTTTAGAGCCGAACACAGATATTGCAATATTTTAAATAGCAAACCTTTTTCATGAAATACACACACATTTTCTGTATTGATATACTATTATGTGAACAAGTTTGGAAACCATGTTTGAATTGGCGGGTTATGGTGCAGCAGCGGCACGTATTAAAAATGTGACGTCTGCCTGACTGAACCCGATAATTCAAACAGGGTTTCCAAACTCGTTCACGTAATAATACTTAATTAAACATAATCGAATAAAAAATAAATTGTTAGATCAAGAAAAATCAAAATTCAATGCAACACAGAAATGATATAAAGAAAAATTTACTGAGGTCAAAAAAATAAGAACATTTTTATAATTTTTTGAAACCATAGGGTCCCCCTATGGTTTTTTAGCAAAAAATTTTTTGCCAAAAAAACCATATGGGGTACCGTATTGATTTTTTGACAAAAATTGTCAGAAAATTATTTTTTAAACCATAGGGTTCTCCCCTATGGTTTTTTGGCAAAAATTTTTTGCTATTTTTTGGCATTTTTCCAAGTGCATTCTTAGGGGTGCATTTTTTCAAATTTTTAAAATTCGCGCCGAAACTATAATGCCAATGTTTTAGTCTGCATGAATGAAAAAATAGCGCCGCAGGCGAAAATTTTTCAATTTTAGGCGATATTCATAAAAATTTGCACTATTTTTAAAAATACTTGGAGGAGAAATGGCATCCAAATAGCGCCGCAGGCCAAAATTTGTAGGAAAAGTTGCTTGTATTTCAAAAATTCTCGCACATTCAAACGCGCTTTGGTGCCATATTTCGGTAACTTAAACGAGAAAACTGTTACTATGTAACGAAATCCGCATGACAATAATATTAAATTAACAATCAATGAAAGTAAAACAGCGCCGCAGGCGAAAATTTTTAAGAAAAGTAGCTTGTATTTCAAAAATTCCCATTTGGAAATGGATATTTCGTGAAATAAGAACAAAATAAGAACATAGGCCAAAAATAAGAACAAATCTTATAAATAAGAGCATTTTATTTTTCTAAGATTTGGACCCTCAAAATAAGAACAAATCTTAGAAATAAGAACATATGGCAACCCTGAAATAAACACGTTTGGATATCGCTATTTGTTAACGCTAATCGGCATATAATTAACCAAACAATTAAAAAAGAATTAATTCACCAAATTACAATCGACAGAAGGAGACTGTACATTATAGACTGGCAATATCAGATTTAGACTACAAGACCTCCTAGAGTCTCCCTTCTAGAGCGGCATCTTCTACAAAAAAAATGTTCAAATTCGCGCATTCTCGCATTTGATGTGCAGGGCTTGATTTCAGCAATTCTTCGACCATCCAAGGATATTTTCGCCCATAACATAATGCCAATAGCAATCGTTTGGCTCTGAGTGCTTTCGTGAGCTTGTTTGTGTGGAAATAGATAGAGGGATACAATCGGATGTGATTGCCAACAATCTGTTCCGGCGTAAGCTTATGTTTTTAAGGAAATAAAGGCGAAAAAGTTCTTGAACCGCAGAACATATTAAGATGCGCAGTGAAGCTGCACATAATGCGCCAAGGCGCGAATTTGAATGCAAATTTTTCTCTATGTGCGTCCCACTGTGTGCGTCAAGTATGGGTTGTTTCCATGCCATAAAACGATGATAATTTCACATATAATAAAGGCCAAATCGAATCATGTCTATCCGAATTTGGCTAGCCGTTATTTTAGTTGTTAGCTTTGTTTTTCTATTTTATCAATTATTACCTACCTCGATATTGTATTCAAGAATGATGGACATCAAGGTGGCATCCAAAAATGGCAGGTTAATTTTACCGTAAAGCTTTGGAGCATATTCTTTAGTAGGCTTCGATCCCCCCCCGCCGGAGTCGGGGAAGGGGGAAATCGGGGAACGGCATAGGCGGGGAAGGGGGATCCCCGTTCCCCGAGGGGTCCGGGGGAGGGATCCTCGGGGAAATACGGGGAAATGGGCTTTTTTCAATTTTTTCACATTTTTTGCCCATTTTTTCAAATTTTTGCCCTTAATTAGCCATTTTTTCGGTTTTTAGTTTATTCTTTTGCCCTTTTTGGTCATTTTTTCATGTTTTTGTTCATTTTTTAGAATTTTTCTTTTTTTTGCTAATTTTTTCGTAATTTTGACAATTTTTTACTGTTTTTGTTCATTTTTTCCAATTTTCGGCCACTGTTCCGTGGTTTTGTTCATTTTTGTTCTAATTTAGATCATTTTTCACATTTTTCGTCATTTTTTCGAAAAATTATATAGAAAAATCGGGGTAAAAAAACCGCCGCGGGCAAAATTTTTTGAAAAAATTGGCTTTCTCTTTAAAAATTCACTATAATAAATCATTGAAATAAATTATATAAACTATATATTGAAAATTCCACAAATTTTCGGCCCAATATTTTGGAAAAACAATGAGACGTAATACAAAGTTAGAGAAAAAATAGCGCCGCAGGCGAAAATTTTTCAAAATTAGACATGCTCAGAGGAAAATGACTCATTTTTCTAAATAATATGGAGTCGCCATTTTATTGTGTTTTCATAATAAATTCTATTATTCTATCTTAACGCCAGACAACGAAACAATATGTAATCTTTTTGAATAGCTTTTCGAAGAAATATTCGAGCTGGGCACAGAAAGTACTATAAAAGATAGTGGGGTCTGGGGCGACAGCCCCCAGACGGTGAAGAAAATTTGAGAATTGGGGTCAACTTTCTTTGAAAAATTTGAATATTCGTCGAAAATTTGGCAAATTTTCGACGAATATTCAATGGTAATTTTTTACGTTTCAAACTGTATAAAGGGTACTTCAAAAGCACGACAGAATTCAGGTGCATTTACAGGTTATTTTGAAATCAAAAGTTCATTCAGTCGAATAAAAATTAATTCCATGCTGAAATAATGGTATTAGAATTTTTTAAACAAAAGTGATATCAGTAAATATTGATATGAAAATGTAACAAATATTACAAAAATTTGAAAGTAAAATGTTGTGTTGATTATCAAGATATGAGTGAATTCTTGACCACAAATAACCATCACGGTGACCTTAATTGGGCGCATAGAAAAATCGGTGCAGTGATTAGCCTCGATCCAGCCATATTCTCGATTTAAGCGGTTCCAGGTCAATAACAATAGATAGCATATCGAATTCACTTGGAAGCGGAATCTGGAATTAGAAAAGTATTTTACCGTATGAAAATGAATTATAGACCGTGATTTTAATAATGTGTAAAACACGTTGGTGGATGGGTGCTTTAAAAAATTGGCTTACATTGACAAATAATAGGGACTGGTTAGAAAAAAGAGAACCATTACATTCTCTTGGACATGTAGTTAAATCTCACGTTGGAACTCATATTCAAATTTACGTTTCCAATTTGCCTAGTATATACCGTATTTCCTCTAATTAAGCCACGGGAGGCTTAAATATTTCAATACCCCTCTAGAGGGGGTTTATTTTAGGGGGCTCTATTATAGAGGGGGCTCAATAAGAGGAAATACGGTAACTTGATTTTTTAATTCAAAAATGTTGGAACTCAGATGAGAAATTTCCATTACTCTTATCAATTCCTGCCGCTATCATTTTGTTTAAAATTCGAATATTGTTATTTCATTATCGAATCAATTACCTTTCAAATGAATGCATGTTCGGCTCCAAAAGAACCTGCAAAGGGTGTTTCAAAATTCCATCGAAGTTCTGTCGAAATTTATATCTATGGTTTTTATAGTTTAAAACGTATGCTATATATACTACATTAACTGTCTTCTATTTTTGTGTATTATGTATATCTCCTCAACTTCCCTTAAGAATGTTCTTAATTTTAATCTGCGTGGGCATCTACTGATGAGACCCAACCTACTTAGAATCATCTTTGTTCTAACCGTATAGACTGAGGGTCGAAACGGTTAGATAACCATTTACTTTTTACATCATTTTTTCGTATTCCTTGTTATTTATAATTTCAATTGTAACTCATAAAAATATATTTACTCAAAATTCTATTATGCAAACACAACTACTCATGCCTTTAAAAATTTCACTTGCCAGGTTCAGATTTTTTCACACGTAAAATATTTTAATTAACACATTGAGAAAATTTGAGAATTGGGGTCAACTTTCTTTGAAAAATTTGAATATTCGTCGAAAATTTGCCAAATTTTTCGCCGGCCGCGCCCGATAGGGCGCGGCCGGATGCATTCTTAGGGGTGCTTGTCATTTCCCCGTTTTTCCCCGTTCCCCGGGGAACAGCACGCGGGGAAGAGGGATCCCCGTGGCAAACGGGGAACGGGGAAGAGGGATCCCCGGGGAACGGGGATCCCCGCGGGGGGGATCGAACCCTAGTCTTTAGACTATATTCTAAAACTGTCACGCTGAAATATGAAGCTATGAACATATTTATTGTTGTTTATATTTCAACGCAAAAAAAGTTTATGGCAATGGCGGAGAAGCGCTTGTCATCATGAGAAGCATTAGGATTTTATAACTAACCGAATTTATTAAAAACTGAAAATCAATAATATGACAAAATTGTGCTCTAGGATTTACAACACCTATTGCTGTAGGATGTGCCAAAACCGAATACTATGAACGAGACATCGGCGTTCTGGTCGTTGTTGACAACTCTTCCAGGTTGGACAACTATGAACTTGCCCTGAAAACGCTGAAATGCTATTGTGCCGCTCAGAATTACTCATTAGAAATTATTCACTTGAAAGAGGACGCAAATTATTCATCCAAATGTCCACAAAGTAATGTAAGTTTTTCGTTTGCTTTTCTTGTTTTCTAAAAGTATTTGTAAACTACAGTGAGACCCCATAAAACCATGTTTTTGGGCATTTCATTTCTAGCGTAGCGCCGAGTAAAATGTAACGTCATATTCGTGATCAGCCCACTCAAAACCCCATATTACCAAAAATCAGCTCAACTGTCATGTCAAAAACGAAAAAAACTTACATAACGTATCTACTCTATCATGGCTTTAGCGTAGTGCCGGGGTCAAAACTAACATCAATATCGGATTCCCATATCGAAAAACCCGTATGGGTGAAATTTCAGCTTTGTATCACTGCAGAAATGAACTAAATCAACGAATCTTGATTTACAGTAGTTTTTTGGGACACCTGTATAACGAGACTAAATTGTGGTAAAGGCGAACATTGAAAATGATCGGAGCGAAATGAAATAAGAACCTGCGATCGTTTTTCGCAATTGGCGCAAATTTGAAAATAGTTTTGAAAATAGTAATCAGCTAACTCACGTTTCACGTGAGTAAACCCCAATTCTGATATTGGTAACCCCTCTAAAATACGATTCTAATGGGGTTAACAATATCAGAATTGGAGTTTACTCACGTGAAACGTGAGTTAGCTGATTACTATTTTCAAATTTGCGCCAATTGCGCAAAACGATCGCGGGTTCTTATTTCATTTCGCTCCGATCATTTTCAATGTTCGCCTTTACTAATGTTGTAACTATTTTTATTTCCCTGCTTTTCGTTTTATTTTGAAAAATTTGGGGCAACATTGCAAGACGCAACAACAGAAAATCACTCTCAGACGTCTAGATCAGATACGAACACAAAGAAAACATTATTCATCGCTTTTTGAAAACAGAGGAGTCGACTTTTCGATTAAAAAATCATTTTCCATTTTGCTCAAAATTTTTTAATACTCCTCTGTTTTAGATAAGATGAATTGGTTCCAAATCGAAAAAAGCGTACTCTGGTGCCCATAATTCTCAAACGAATTGCTCCCGGTATCGTTGTTATGTCCGACAGCTACGCTTCGTACAAAAAGTTATCTGAACATTTCGAGCATCATATGGTGAATCATTCGCTCAATTTCGTCGATCCTGAAGACAAAACGGTGCATACTCAAAACGTTGAGCGTATGTGGCGACCATACAAGGACGATAATCGACGCCGTGCTGGAACTCATAGACATATGATCGGCTCTTACATGGCAGAATACATGTGGCGCGTTTCATTGGAGAAAGATGCAGATATTTTCGAAGAAATCCTCAAGACGATCAAAGAATATTGGCCACCCGGAAAGAAAGTCCGCGAATTAACATTTTATGAAAAAATGAATGATACTGGTGATTTTAATGATGAGAATGATGTTTCTACTGATGAGAATGATGTTTCTAGTGATGAGGAATGATTTTCTGGTGTTATAATAAAATTTTGAAAATTTTGACTTTTTGCTCTCCGATAACGCATAAGTACCAAAATATTTTACCAATAAAACAGTTTTAATCGAGACGATAAGCTCTTAAGTTTATCAATATGGAATATGGCTAAAACACTGTGGAGTACATGAAAATGAATCCTCATTTAAATTGGGTCCTCTTCTTGGATGGCGACATCGGAGTCATAAATCCGACACACGAAATTGAAGAGTTCATTCATGAAAGGACCGACGTGGAAATGGAGTTGATATTCTTTGAAAGACTTATAACTTGGGAAATCATGGCTGGCGCGTATTTGGCGAAGTGAATTATTTTGCAACTTGTAAAGTAAAAGATTTCCAAATTCAGTTAATTCAAGAATTACTTTACAAGTAGCATATTAAGCGTAAATAGCATTTTTAGCGTAAAGTTGTTAAAACGTTAGAATTGTACGTTGTTAAATTTAAGTACGTAAGAACTTAAATCGTGTAGTTAATGTTTCATTCTTTAGAAACACACCGTTCGTACACGACTTTCTCAGTGAACGGGCCAATTATGTGTCAAATGATGTGTACCATCAAGGCGATCAAGGACCACTTCATCAAGTGCTGATGAGAAGATTTCTGCCGTCGAAGGAAAAATTACACTGTGCGAACAGTTTTATAACACCTCAAAGTAATTATACTAATTTATCTGATAAAATATCCTTCCATAATAAATTTTCTCGTTTCAGGGACTACGGACCGTATTTGGGCTATGTCGCTTGTGCGCGTTATTTTCTCGGCATTAACACCAGGTCATTTGGTAGCCATATAAAGCTGATCAGAAGAGGTGGGTGCGCGATGGACACGATTTGGCCACATCGCTTTGGTCTGATCGAGATTTTATGTTTCATTGCTGGAAGGAAAGCTGGGAATCCTGGCTTAGACGGTTCACCAAAAAGACGCATTTAAAATGGAAAATTGTCGACTGAATCCAAACTGAACAAGGGAGGCAGTTTTCTCAAAAATTTGGCAGTATGACCCGAAGTTGAAAAAAACCGGTCAAGAGATTGAAGCGATTATTGACAGAATACGAAATAAGTCGATCAAAAAATATGAGTGGGATTTAAGGAGGATTCGCATTTTAAAATAGTAGAAAAAAATTATGTTTATTATATGTAGATCACGGTGTTACATAATGTTGAATAATCGGGAATCAATGTGTGTGGTCCTTTGCATGACGCAGTACGAAAACATCACTCTGTTCTATTGACCATGTTAAACAGCTTGTTTGGTATAAAATCTGCTATGTAGATATGCTTAAAATAAATGTTGATACTTGGACTGATCTTAGAGTTGAGACTTAAAACACGGGAACCGGACAAAATGCCCCCCCGGTCAAAATGGCCCCATTTTCAGAAAATCATATAAAAAATGGCCAAAAAGCACGAAAATGCTCATTTTTTTCGCTGAATTCGTATTTCACATTAAATCGGATTAGGCTTAAGCTCCCGAACAACCCTTACGTTAGGCTAAACAACCCTTATAAGGCGCCAAACAATCCATTAGGCTTGGGGCCCCGCTGTATGGGGCCTAAGGGACTTAGTCTTAGGCCTGGGGCTTAGGCTGCTGTGCAGTCTTAGGCTGAACAACCCGATAAATACGAATTCAGCGAAAAAATGAGCATTTTCGTGCTTTTTGGCCATTTTTTATATGATTTTCTGAAAATGGGGGCATTTTGACCGGGGGGCATTTTGACCGGGACTCTTGAAACACAATTTGGACTAAGAAGCTATGCTAAATGATAAAACCAAGAAAAGAATATCACTACAGGCGAAAATTAAAAGTTAAACCGTATTTGATAATGTTGCGAAAATATTTATGGATAAAAGCTTTGCCATTCCCAACAATTTATCTCTGGCCAAAGTCGAACGAAAATTTCTCCGGAACCCTTAGTAAGTTCTTTTTCTAATTTTCAGTCAGACATATCCGGAAGTTTACCTCATTATGGCTCAATTATTACAAAATCCGTAAGGCTTACATAGTACAGTCGCGGCATCCAATTAAAATAACTGTCAATGGTGTCAAAATAAATTTAGAACTCGCAAAACGGAAATTTGAATATTTTTTATACTTAGTAGGGGATCATGGCATTGTAAGTGTCTCTTAGTCAGACTAGATATTTTGTCATACTCTATGCGGAATACGTATACACTAGAGTATGACAAATATTCCTTCCTGGTCAATAAACAGCTGCAAATTGTCTGCCATCTGGAGCATTAACATAACAAGCAGTGACTATTTCTTAGAACGTAACTGTTTTGGGTCTGCTGAAAACGCAGGAACTCTGAATAAATATAAATTATTCATTCCGTCACATAATTTTGTGCGACAAATGAAAGCAAACATACGACAGCCAAGTGTTAAATTCTTTATATATCGAATGGAAACTTGTGTCAAAAATGCCTTTGACAAATTCGGAATACTGCGCGATTACCAAAAATTCGACGTGTTGCAGGCTAACATATGCACCTTATTATCAGTGCATCCAAACAGAGTACCCATATTTTTGCGAGGATCAGGATTTTTTTGATGCCATTTCCCTTTGGTTCGAAATTCCTGTCGATATTTTTGACATAATATTCTCGAGTACTATTATTCTCATTTCAATATTCGGTAAAATTAATGGCAGCTTTAAATGGTGCGTTATGAATATCGCAATATTTCACCTGCTATATCCGATATTTACCAGATTTATCGCTCTACAGTTAATATCCAAATCAATCAGATCGTGGGGTTGGAGTTCGATGGTTTCAAATCTTTTCATTAATAGTGTACTTGGTAAGTTTTGAGATACTTGCATAATCAATGTTGATGATGATTCTTGCTCAAAATAGGTAAATTTTGGTAAAAAATAATAAATAACAAAGTAAGTAGTTCCCAGAATACCTTGGAAATTAGTGTTTCTCATCGCACCAATCAAGTTCACTTCATACGCTAATTCGAAACACCCCAAAAAATTGTCTCATTTACTCTAAGTCAATACCATGAGAAGCTTAAACCTAAGCCCAAGAGTATGAGCTTATAAGGGCTTTAACTTAGGGTGTATAAGTGAACCTTTTCGGTGCGATTCGAACGATTGCCACGTCGGCGTTTCTTGTATCAAAAAGCGTGACGGCCAATTTCAGCCAAAAATCAAATTTCCTCTTATGAAAGATTTTTTTGCCAGGAAGCAAGTTGAAGTGTTGCTCTATCATACCCGATAGGTGAAATATTCGTCCGACAATTTAAAATTAAGATTTTGGCCTTCAAAGTTGGTACACTTTGCGTTTTTCAGTGTTAAATGGGTCAAATTTGAGACCACAGATTTTAATTTTAAATTTGTCGGATGATTATTTCACTTGTACAGAATGGTCGAGTAACACCTCAAATTTTACTTTTTCATAAAAAATCTTGGACAAGAGGAAATTTGCGCCCATTACGACATTTTTTAGATTTTTTTGCTCAAAAATACCTATTTTCGTGTATTTTCGAGAAAAAGCGAATTGGAACGTTTGAAATGGGCTGGGATTTTTGGTACTTACCCTATTTCGGATACGGCGAATCCGAATTTGACCTCAGATCGGGGGTGGTCCCGCCACGAAAGTTGGGAAAATTGCGTTTTTTGACGTTTTTGGGCGAAAATTATCATAAAATGGTGCAAGAAAATTAGTATTGATGGTATTTCATTTTACAGTTCCACATTTTTAATCAATTAATATCCGCGGAATATGAATTTGGTGTTATTTGTTAACAAAAGATAGTAATTTCGCGAGAAAAAAATTGATTGACGGACCTGGGATTCGAACTTGAGACGAAAAACCCACAACTGATCGTCCGAAAATGGCCATTTTGACGTGATGTGAAGAAAATAATTGCAGATTCGGAATCAGCGCATCGAATTACCCCTAAAAACACTCATTGCAGAAAAAATTTACCACATTTACAAAAAATCGATTTTTTTCAAAATCCATGTGGTACCCCCTATGGTTAAAAATGGGCAAAAAATGAAATTTTTTTGGAATGTCAGCAAAATGTGTTTTTAGGAGTTTTTTGATGCGCTGAGTCCGATTCTGCAACTATTTTTAACGTAACGCGTAAAAATGGTCATTTTTGGGCCATTTTTTACCAAAAACGCAATTTTCCCAACTTTCGTGGGAGGACCACCCATGATCTAAAGTCAAATTCGGACTCGCCGTACTCGAAATGGGGTATGTACCAAAAATCTCGGGATTTTAACGACAAAACCATGCCTGTCACACTTTTTGATACAAAACCATACAAAAAACGCCGACGTGTTGCGAGAAGCATATTTGTTTAATACGCTGAAAAACACTCCCATGCTTTTATCTAAATACCTTACGGGTTCTGACCACCATATCGCCGGAGACTCTTCGAGCGATTAATCTTAGGTAGAATTTCGATAAACGTTTTAAAGTATTGTTACCAAGCTACACATTTTAGCACTTGGTACCCAGGGGGTCACAACGTCCATCGCCGGATCGCTTCCTTTAGCCTTGAACCGTTACATGCTGACTCATCAATCTCGACTATATGAATTTTTCTTCGGGAATGGGAAACGGTGTTTTTGGTTCCTGTTCCTGTACAATCTATTAATGTTTGGCACATTCTATACTTGTTATGAACTCTCGCAACTCAACAGTTTCAAAATTGTTACATTCCATTACACAATTTATTACTGGACGACAATACCAATGGTCGTCATTGCAAATTCTACGAGCCTGATCCTCATGATTTTTGTACTGTTTCATATTTACTCATCTGTTAAACGAAGCTCTCAATTAGAACAGAAGCAAATGCTCCAGGAAAGAAAGCGCATCGCCTGGGTAATTGTGGCTCAAAGTGTCATAAATTTATTTTTGTGTGCCTCCAGGATTATAGCCTTTTATAATGTTTCTTTAAGCTTTGGAGGCTTGCCAACGATAATGTGCCATAATTCTTTTCTCAATTTTTACAACTCCTTCGGTTATGTTTTCCAAGAGTTATTTGTTTGTTTTGATTGTTTGATTTATCTCTTATTTTTGACGTCTTATAGGGAAGAACTATTTAGGGTTTTCAGAAAACTGTTACGAAAAGATCGTCTTCATATGGTTACTGTATCTAAAGCTAATGTGTCGCAAACAAAAACTTTTCAATCGAGAAAAGTTGAATAAACCTTATACACCTTCGTTCACAAACAGCTGGATAAACACAAAAATATGCAAAAAGTAACCACATAATTCTTGTAATGAAAAGTATACATTATTCCTCTAATTTTATCTTCGAAGTAATTATTCCCTGAGTAATACTGGTTAAATTTTTATTAATATCATTACCTCGCGTTGAAGCGAAGTAATAATATCAAAAATTGCAGCAAAAATCGCATCAAAAGCAAGGCTTTTGCTGCGATTTTTGCGACTTTTCAGCAGTGTATTCGTTTGTCAAGAACCTAGCTTTATACGTTTATTCTCGGTGCGGATATTTAACCTAACAGCGAGTTCGACTATTATCTTCATCTATGTTCGGCATTTTTTACCACTAATTTTTGCGTTCACGAATCGATTTAGCCGCCTAGTTTTTTAAATTTCTGAGAAACATGTAAAAGTGACAAATATTTAAAAAAATTGTTCTTATCCTTTATCGGGGCGCAAAACTCAAAATTTTTGATGATGAATGAAATGAATGGAAATGGTGATATTGATGATGAAAATGTTCCTTCTGATAATGATGGATGATTCTTTGTTGTTTTGAATAAAATTTGAAAAATTAGAGTTTTCCGCCCCGATAACATGATAAAGGACAGATCTGAGCTAGAATCGAAGTTGTAAAACGATGACAAATACAAAAATGACGCGCGCGCGAATTCAAATGGACGTTTTGGATTGATTTTTTCGCTATGTATCGCTAGGATCGTCTCAGGCACCCATGGTACCTTTATAATTGTTGTTCTGCTCATCGAGCTGTACACGATAGTATACATTTTTACAAGGGGTACCCTATGTGTGTTCACCCCCAAAATGTCCATTTGAATTCGCGCGCGAATTTTATGACGCCTTCTTTTGCTGACAACCTTTCTATTGCTGTCCAACTTCAATTCTAGCTCAGATCTGTCCTTTATGACACGACTCATAACTTTCAAAATCACCAATCTCGTGACCCTGAAAAAAGTGCTGGCAGCAAACCTAAACTGCTCTACAACATGCCCAAGTCACTTTAGTTCCCTAACCTCTAAAAAGTCCCGAAGCCATTTTCCACAGCCGCACGCAGTCAGCCACCGACGACAGCCCTATTGGAAAAGAGCACACATTTGCGCCAGAGTAGCTGAAAAATGAACGGGTCAGCGTAACAGAGGCATTGGGAACTGTCAAACATATAGTCACTAATTTTGATAGGAGGATCGACGTTCTCCCGTTTATCAGTTGCTTATTTCCTACCTATGCCCTTGTTGTTCTTAATCATTTTTCACTATATTACCTAGCGCAATTTTCATTATATTTTCATTATTACTGCAATTTTATTGAAAGCTAAAGCTTCAAGATTGTCATGTTCGGACTATTTTTGCGGTCAGTGTTATTTGAAGTGAAAAAGAAACATAACGCAATTCTCTCATAAACAATGTGAGAGTATTGTTCGAGAGCACTCCAAAGATCACGAGCAAAAGTCAGGAAGAATTGGTGCAATATGAATTGTGGTGCGGTTGACTTTTCTTTCCTCCGTTTGTATTTTGTAGTCAATTCGCTGAAAGTCGCTCATATTGTTTACTCGCCTGCTACGCCAAGAGATTTGAAATAGTGATGTCACACGGCACAGCTTTGTCATCCTTATATTCGTTCATATAAAGAGTTTCCTATCGACAAATCGCGTTAAAGTCCATACTGCAATGGACTTGTCGAAAGTGAAGTAACCACGTGGCCTGATTTTTCTTCTCTGGACCAAATCAGCACAAAACTCTTCAGATCCCTACCCATGAAGTCGGTACACGGCCTAGGCCAGTAATTTCGCATAGGACCAGGCCATTTTACGAACGAACCGGGCGGCTTGGAGCTTTTGTTGTTATATCTACCCGGTTGTTAGTTCAATTTCGACAACAACATATGGGAAATAGGATATTTTGCCAACTGGATTGTTTGCCAACTGGATTATTTGCCAACTCCTTATAAAAAGGATTTTTTGCCAACTCCTTATAAAAAGGATTATTTGCCAACTGGATTGTTTGCCAACTGGATTATTTGCCAACTGGATTATTTGCCAACTGGATTTTTTGCCAACTCCTTATAAAAAGGATTTTTTGCCAACTCCTTATAAAAAGGATTGTTTGCCAACTGGATTGTTTGCCAACTGGATTATTTGCCAACTGGATTTTTTGCCAACTCCTTACAAAAAGAATTTTTTGCCAACTCCTTATAAAAAGGATTGTTTGCCAACTGGATTTTTTGCCAACTCCTTATAAAAAGGATTTTTTGCCAACTCCTTATAAAAAGGATTATTTGCCAACTGGATTGTTTGCCAACTGGATTATTTGCCAACTGGATTTTTTGCCAACTCCTTACAAAAAGAATTTTTTGCCAACTCCTTATAAAAAGGATTATTTGCCAACTGGATTGTTTGCCAACTGGATTATTTGCCAACTGGATTTTTTGCCAACTCCTTACAAAAAGAATTTTTTGCCAACTCCTTATTTTACTATATTATTTTGCAGAATTCTGTTTGTTTGCTTGTCTGGAACGCTAGGATCTCGCGATCCTGTCGTTAGATTTTGATGAGTAATAGCTCATTTTGTAGGTAATGGTCTGGTAGGTGGCATAAAATTGTCAGATCGGAAATTTGAAAATTTGAATTCGCGCCAAAATGAAAAAACGTGTTTTTAAGGGTTTTTATGGGTGAAGGTTTGCTGTTTTTTGTTTTGTATCGTAAATATAGATTATTTAGAGTATTTCTGCTTTTGGAATTTTTCGATTTCGTTTTTTGCAAAAATTTTTATGAATTTTTTGGTCATTTTTTGGTAAAAAATTGGGTTTTTTGGTTCTGACTGTAAAAGTTGCTGAAAATTTGCATACAGGGGTTTTCGGATATGCTGAATCCGAATTTGAAATCAAATTTGAAATTTGAAAATTTGAATTCGCGCCGAAATGTAAAATTGTGTTTTTAAGGGTTTTGAATAGGGGGAAGTGAATTTTGTGTTGCATACTGTAAACATGTCACATTTTTGACGCGTTAAATGCTAAAGCGATAAAAACTGAAGGTTATGGATTTTTAAGTTTACTAATTACAAAATTGACATTAGTTTTTAATTATATTTTGTTCTCGGTAACAATTTCATGGATTTCGTACAAAAAGCTGTATTCTTTTCATATGCATTTTAACCCTTCGATTTGATGTTTTGAGTATAGAACAGCCGTAGTATTATGTCCGAATCATATTCGCATTGGTTTAAATGTGGGATCTTCATTGTTCCTCTCTCCAATTATACTGATTCTGTTTAGTGAGTCATCTTATTTTGATTGAAAGCTCTCTGTTTGTGAAATGCTTTTCGAAATTTTCGTTAATGCAGTGTCTTGCAAGGAGAAAATTTCGTAACGCTGTTTTTGTTCGAAGGATCTTTTTAATATTCGTGTTCATTCTTTATTTCTTCAAAACTTTTACTTTACGATTAAAAAATTTTATTTCGAAATAATTTGCTCTTATATTTTCCGTACGTATGCAAGCCCCTGTATTTATTATAGGCGAAAAATAATTTAAAAAAATTTACGTACTCCAGGGGTACTCCTGGATATTCATATTCGTATTCATTCTTTATTTCTTAAAAGCCTTTACTTTTCGATCAAAATTTTCTTTCGAAATAATTCGCTTCTTATATTTTCCGCTTCAGTTGCAGTGTAGTAATATAACTATGTAGGACTGTATGTGTAGGCCTGTAGACCCGTACATGTTTCACTTACGTTTTACTGTCAATTATGAATCTCATTCTTTAATTTTCAGCTTTCAAGTGACTCTCCGCCGTGCTCTATGCCGCCGAAAAAGTGCAAACCGCCGACGCCGATGGAAACTCGCAGCCGAGCCAAAGCCAAGAATAGTACCGAGCCGCAGCCTCCAGTGCTCGCTAAGCGAAGTCGCAAGGATACGAGGTGAGCATTTCAAACTTTATCGCTGCGTATCATATAGATGAAAATTTTGGGAAACTTCGGTTTTTATGAATCTAGAAATCGTTACAATTTATTAGGTACACCATTTACGCTTGAAGTTAATATCAAAAGTTGATGTTTCATAGGCAAATGTTATGTCTGGTCAGTCCTTTACTGAATTCTATGTAGTAAGTAGCGAATTTGAACTCACTTTTTAATTTTCGAATAAAATCAAGATTTTGTCAATTTTTAAACGTAACATAATTTTTCTGAGTTCACTTTTCCTACCTATTTTTCTGAGTTCTAATTCTGGCTATTCTAATTCAGACCCGCCCATATATGTAGAATATACATGAAAATTTTTGACTCTTTTGTAAAATCTGTGATTTTGGTAATTATTAGTTACGCAAAAAGATTGAGCAAAACCAGTGCAGCTTTCTGTTAACGATCTTTATTGTGAACAATATCTACTAAATATTTGGCTAATAGTGAATACTAATTTCTAATTCTAAAATTGTCGCAGAATACGACGTTTTGAAAGAAATTTGTTCCCATATGAAAATGCAGATATATTACTAAGAAACTTGAGTAGAAAAATTTTATTATTAAAAATTTTATTATTAAAAAACGAGTAGAAATATTTTATTATTGATATTATGTTTTCCTAACTCATAGAATTTAGCCCGCTGCCGGAACATGTTCTCGCGGAAGATGACGTGCTCAATGCCGGTTGTGCTTCCCGCAATGTCAGCTTGGAAAACATTCAGAAGGAAAACTGTAAACCATCGCATGTAAACATTCAGAAGGAAAACTGTAAACCATCGCATGTAAACATTCAGAAGGAAAACTGTAAACCATCGCATGTAAACATTCAGAAGGAAAACTGTAAACCATCGCATGTAAACATTCAGAAGGAAAACTGTAAACCATCGCATGTATTAAACGTTGAATTAAATGAACTATATCAAGAAAACGAATTTATTGCTGAACTTGAACGATATGACGGACAAGAAAATTTCACAATCCATAATGCTATCGAGTTACTGAACACGAATTACGATAATTGGAAATCGCATTTTACTGGAACTTCTTCTGCTGATGATTCGATTAAAGCATTCATTTCTTATGAGAATTTGCATTATCCAGACAATATTGCTGATTTGGCAAATAAATGCGGAATCGATGTTGTCACTTTAATAAATGCTTTTGAAAACGGTCTCGACATTACTCATGAAAATATTACTGTTCATACCGATCAAACTTCTCTGAAGAAAAAGCCAGGTAGACCTTCAAATAAACGTGGTAAAGCGAGTATCGGCAGACAAAGAAAAGAGAAAAATCAGGCTAAAAACTGGAAACAAAATTATCATGACAACGAGACTCTGGAACAGAGAAATAAACGTTTATCTCAAGAAAATGCACGTATTATTTCACGTAGATCTAACGAGACTCAGGAGGATAGAAATAAACGTTTATCTCAACAAAACGTACGCGATATCTCACGTAGATCGAACGAGACTCAGGAGGATAGAAATAAACGTTTATCTCAAGAACATTCACGTATTATCACACGTAGATCTAACGAGACTCAGGACGAGAGAAATAAACGTTTATCTCAAGAACATTCACGTATTATTTCACGTAGATCTAACGAGACTCAGGACGAGAGAAATAAACGTTTATCTCAAGATCGTGAACGTCATAATGAACTCATAAACAATCGAACTCAAGCTGAGAATATCCGAAAGGAATCTGATACTTTAGCTGGAACTTTAACTAACGTCAATGATATCACTCCATTTTCTTTGGGAACTTTTGATTATAAATGTAAAGACTGCGGTGCGTTACACTTTGAAATGGAAGCATCACTAAATGAATTGAGGAAACCCAAGCAAAACAGAACTTACGATATGTGCTGTTCTCTCGGAAAAATTGCATACGATAAAAATCCGGAATATCCACCTGTCTTAACCCTTCATTGCCGAGGGGTAAAACACCCTCCTATGCCGAAGCGATTTTTCGTTTTTGGGGTATGGCCGACGCGCGCCGCCGTATGAGCGCGCGCGCGCATGATCCGGGCGCGCGAGATGCGCGCGCGCGTTGGGCAGGTCTCTGGCTAGAGTCTTGCGCACGCGGCGCGCGTCAGGCGCGCGACGCGCGCGTGCACGGGGCGTTCGAAGCGCGCGTGCCCCAAAAAACAGTGGGTGCACTTTGAGCGCCCCGCGCGCGCGCGAGGCGCGCGCCGGGTGCGCGTGCGAAGCGTGCGAGGCTAGGGGGTGCCTAGGGGGTACCCTAGGCGCGTTTTGCGCGCCGGGCGCGCGCACGAGGCGCGCGCCCCGGGCGGTTTGCTTGAAGGCAGTAAAAGTGCACCAACTTTGCGCGCGCGCCAGGCGCGCGCCTCGCGCGCGCGCGGGGCGCGCGTGGCGCGTGGGCCTCGGGCGCGACCCTGGCTTGCGCCTCGCGCGCTTGCGCGGTGCGCGCGCCTCACGTGCGCGCCGTGCGGGCGCAAAATTCGTTGCGTATCCGATCGGATACACCAGGCACCAATGGGGGTCACCAAAAGCGTATCTATTCGGATACACCAGGCAATGAAGGGTTAAAGTCTCTATTCTTGAAAAAGCATTCGAAACATCGTGAATTTTATGACCATATCAGAAATGTTAATTCTTCATTCGGATTTGTTTCAATTAATGCGCACGTGAAAAGATTACCAGGGCAGTATCACTACAGAATTCAAGGTCCATTATACCATCTGTTTAATCAGAATGCGCATCCAATTGAAGGAGAAACTCACACTTACGGACAGTTATTCTTTCTCGATACTCAAGAAGCTTCTAATTTGCGTGCAAATAATCCTGTTAATAAAGGCATTGATCAGTCACTATTTCTTGAAATTGAGAATGAACTGAGATCAACTAATCCTCTGATCAAATCCTATCACATGATGTATGAAATCGAAAAGAAGCAAATTGATGAAGCATTACGCAAAAATGAAGAACCGAAAAGAGTCACTTTGATTTTTGACAGAAACGCTTTAACACGTAATGATTTACCGCCAGTTGAGTCTAATGAAGTCGCAGCCATTTATGTAACAAACACAGAAGGAGAAATTCCCAAATCATATGTCACAGTGCATGAAAAAGATGGAAAAGTTACGCAATTTCCAACATTATCTGAATTTCTTGATCCAATGAGCTATCCACTTTTCTATCCATGCGGCGAGACTGGCTGGACTATTGAATTACCATATCAGAATCCAACAGGAAAAAGAAAAAATATTTCAAGACGAGAATTCATAAAATTTCAGTCTTCATTCAGACCATTGAACACTCCTCAGTCAATATTCAACGCTTTACATTTTGCTGGAAAATTAATGCATCAATGGGCAGTTGATATGTGGACAAGAATTGAAGGTGATTTATTGGAATTTCAAAAGTTGAAGAATATTTCTTATCAGTCTGCGACAGCATCAAATTTAAATGGAGACTTGAATACTGATAGAACAGATGAAATTAGCAGAAAAACCATTCTCTACTCAGATTATCCAGGATCTATCAAATATTACCAAGAAGAGTTCAGAAAAAGTATGATTATGGCAAAAAGATTTGGTCCACCAGACTTATTCATCACTATAACTTTTGGCTCTGAAAACGAAGATTTAAAGAATGCTATAAGTGTGCAATTGCCTGATGGAAATCAATTACAACAACAAACAAATTTCCGTCCAGATATGGTTGCAAGAGCATTTGAACTCATATACGATGACTTTATAAATTTGATTTGGAAAAACAACGATAACGGAAAACCCACTTTTGGAAAAGTTGCATGTTACTCAGCTGTAAATGAATGGCAAATGAGAGGAAATCCACACGGGCATGCACTATTCACATTGCAAGAAAAATATAAATTGAGAACAACAGACGACATTGACAAATTCATAAGAGCTGAAATTCCAGATCCAGAACTTGAGCCAGAATTACATGCGCTATGCACAAAATACATGATTCATGGACCATGTAATGATTCATCAGCATGCTGGAATAACAAGACTAATAGCTGTAAAAAGAATTTTCCTTACCAATTTCAAGAATCAACAAAGTTCAGAGAAGGCGGTGGAAAACCATTGTACAAAAGATCTGATACTGGAATAACATATAAGAAAGGCAATTTTGAATTTGATAACAGATATGTTGTGCCATATTCACCTTATTTGCTACTGAAATATAAATGTCATATCAATATTGAAGCAGTATCCGGTATACTATTGTACAAATATCTTTACAAATACACGTACAAAGGACCATCGAAAGGAAATTTTAATTTAGTTGAAGAAGAGCGAAATGAAATTCTTGAGCATTTGGAAGCAAGAATTGTGTCTGCGCAAGAAGCTTTTCATAGAATATACGAATTTCCATTGCAAAGAAGAAGCCATGCAATAATTGATTTAAAACTACACTTGGAAAACGAGCAAAACATATACTGGAACAAGAAAAAAGACACAGCACAGAAAATTAAACAGAAGAAAGAACAAGACACGCAGCTAACCGCATTCTTTAAACTTTGCAGAGAAAGTGAACATACTGATTTTGCTAAGAAGTTTCGTTACTGGGAAATCGTTGAACATTTTACTTGGCATGAGCAGCAAAAAATTTGGGAACCAACTAAAATAGGAGTAAAGACAAAGATTAGAAGGCCTGATATACCGCAACAGTTTTACAAGAAGAGTGAAAATCTTGGGAGAATGTATGAAATATATCCTTCACAGGTCGAATTGTATCACATGAGAATTTTATTATTGCACGTACCAGGACCTACCAGCTTTGAATTCTTGAGAACAGTTGATAATATAACATATCAAACTTACCAAGAAGCGTGTCTAAAACGCGGTTTGACCACTGATGATAAAGAATGGGAACGTGCCTTAAACGATGCAAAACTCAGTAGCATGCCAAGAAATATGAGGCTTTTATTCGTGAACATTCTCATTAACTGCAATCCTGTAAAGCCATATGATTTGTGGGAAATGTTCAAAGAAGCTCTATCAGAAGATTATTTGTATGTATTAAAAGTTAGTGAAATTGAAGACCAAGAACTGAAGCAAAAAACTGAAGAACTTGCATATCAGAAAGCATACGCTGAAATTGCAAACTTATACTTAACCGAAAAAGGAATGGCTATTACTTTTATCACGGGAATGCCTGAACCGAATATGGATTTGAATGATTTGTTAATGAATATTGACACAGTTAAACATAAACATATTGCGGAAACAATGTTTGCGTCTATGAATGAAAAGCAGAAAGAATTTTTCACATTGATTCAGGAAGCCAGTAATGAAGAAAGCCCACAAAAAACATGCTTTTACTTGGAAGGCGCAGCTGGAACTGGAAAAACATTCTGTTACCTTGCAATATACCACGATCTCATGAGCAGAGGAAAATTAGTCAAAAATATGGCATCAACAGCAATGGCAGCAGATTTATTACCAAGTGGCAGAACAGTACATTTCACAGCAGGAGTCAGACCACCAATCGATAACAGATCAATTACAAAGTTTAGCAAAAATACTATGCAAGGAAAAGAGCTAATTGCAGCAAAATTGTTTATTTGGGACGAAGCGCCAATGGCAGACCGTTATTTACTTGAAACTTTTGACAGATCATTGAAAGAATTATGCAATAGCAAGAAACCATTTGGTGGCAAACTCATAATCCTTGGTGGAGACTTTAGACAATGCGCGCCAGTTGTAAAAGAAGGTACAAAAGCTCAAATTATTGGCCAAAGTATTAAGAAATGCGACTTATGGAAACATTTCAGACCATCATTCAAATTAACTGAGAACCAAAGAGTTGATCCTGAAGAAATAGAATTTCTGGAAGCATTGAGAAAACTTGGTGATGGCGAACTGCAAGATAAAGATGAAGGAGAATTTGAATTTCCAGAGGAATGCATAAGCGATAATGTCTTAGATGACGTTTATGGAACAGCATTAGCCACTAAAAATTATGAATCTTTGCATGAGCGTGTAATTTTGACACCTTATAATAAAGATGCTAATTTGATCTGTGAACAGGTTCTCGATTTTATTGAAGGTCAGGAAAAAGTCTATACAAGTGTTGATACTTTGGCTAAGGACAATAATTTGACTAATACTGAGAACTATCCTACGGAAATACTTAATTCGATAGAAATGAATAGCATGCCAAATCATGAATTGTGTCTCAAAATTAATGCCATTATAATGCTCATTCGAAATTTAAACGCCTCTCAAGGTCATAATAACGGAACTCGAATAATTGTGACGGAACTGAAAGACAATATAATTGAAGGCAAAATTCTGACTGGAGATAGAAAAGGTGACACAATATTTATTCCGAGAATTACATTTGTATCTGATGATCCGAAACTGTCTTTTAAATTTCACAGACATCAGTTTCCAGTAAAGCTTGCATTTGCAATGACGATAAACAAAAGTCAAGGACAGACATTCAGATTTGTTGGATTAAATTTGATGAATGATGTATTCAGCCATGGACAGTTATATGTCGCTGCATCAAGAGTCAGAAAAATGAGTGATTTAAAAATTCAACTGAAACCTGACAGAGTGAATAATAGTGTGAAAAACGTCGTTTTCAAGGAGCTTTTGGAGGACTGAGTCTCAATATGGAGCCATCGGGTGCCTTCTTTCAAATTTTTTGTAAGTTTATTATATTAGAAAAACAATAAAATTAATCGTGGCATTTCAGATCACTCTATGACCTTTCTACTCAATCGTAACTTCATTTGGAACTTGCAACTTTAAACCAGGTAAAATTATAGAGTTTATACTTTTAAATACTAATTTGAGATTTTCAGGAAATGCGTTCTCTCCTCAACAAGCGCGCGCCAAGTTCAAGTCTCGCGGGGTTTGTTCGTCGAACTCGCTGTGGGGATCGCTTGGACCTCTCTCCTTGGGAAGTTCGCATCTCCAGGTAAATAGTATTTGATTTCGTAAAACATAAAACTAATTTAAACTTTTTCAGATTTTGCTCCATACTCTCCTTCGGATGATGCGAATGCGCGCGGCACATTTCCTGGATCATTCAGTAAGTTAAATCTTTTTTAACTTATATTAGATAAATTATTTACGATTTTTTAGACTCTGTCAAACATCGCCGTTTTAAGCTTCTCTTGCATGGCTCTTCAACACTTGGCTCCGATGGCTCAATTCTTCTGCATCCTCAATGTTCGACTCTTTGCTCATCTTTGTTGTTTGTATTTTTTTGTTTCTATTGTATTTATTGTTTAAAAATAAAATTGTAAAAAATTTTGTTTACAATATTCTTTAATTATGTTTGTATAGAATCGAAAGTTTATGAAGTTCAATTGCCGAAAAAAATTATCAATTTCTGAAAATCTGTATTTCTACCAAGACTTTGTTATCATTAATGAGAACACAATAACTGTAATGATATGCAATATTTGTAGGTTTTTTGTAAGGGTGAGTTGGGAAAAGGTATCGAAAGGTACGCCGCGGGCTTTGCCCGCGGCCCACCGAAAACTAGTAAAAAGGATTATTTGCCAACTGGATTTTTTGCCAACTCCTTACAAAAAGAATTTTTTGCCAACTCCTTATAAAAAGGATTTTTTGCCAACTCCTTATAAAAAGGATTATTTGCCAACTGGATTGTTTGCCAACTGGATTTTTTGCCAACTCCTTACAAAAAGAATTTTTTGCCAACTCCTTATAAAAAGGATTATTTGCCAACTGGATTTTTTGCCAACTCCTTACAAAAAGAATTTTTTGCCGACTCCTTATAAAAAGGATATTTTGCCAACTCCTTATAAAAAGGATTGTTTGCCAACTGGATTTTTTGCCAACTCCTTATAAAAAGGATTTTTTGCCAACTCCTTATAAAAAGGATTATTTGCCAACTGGATTTTTTGCCAACTCCTTACAAAAAGAATTTTTTGCCGACTCCTTATAAAAAGGATATTTTGCCGACTCCTTGTAAAAAGGATTTTTTGCCAACTTTGTTCGCCAACTACTTATAAAATGGATTTTTTTTTCGCAATTCTGCCTGAAAACGTCTAATTAGGGGTTTTCGAGCCTGCTCATCACGAATCCGAAGGAATTTTCAAGATTGGATCTCACAATTTCGAGATATGGCCTCAGGGCATATATCCAAGCCTAAGCCTGCACAGCAGCCTAAGCCTAAGTTCGATGGAGTCTGTACAGCAGCCTAAGCCCCAAGCCTAAGACTAAGTCCTTCCCCCGCCTGCCCAGCAGCCTAAGCCCCAAGCCTAAGTTTGGTTGAGTCTATACAGCAGCCTAAGCCCCAAGCCTAAGTTCGGTGGAGTCTGTACAGCAGCCTAAGGCGATATCTCGGAATCTTCGGATCTTGAAAATTCCTTCGGATTCGTGATCAGCATGGCCGAAAACCCCTAATTAGACGTTTGCAGGCAAAATTGTGAAAAAAAAATTTTTTGGAACCATAGGGGGTATCATGAATATCGAGAATTGCCCCAGGGCATAAAAAATCCTAGTTGCATTTCTCCACCCTAATTTTGTGTTTTTCGGACTTCTCTCATCAATTGGCACCGGTTTCGGGCACCTACGGCACAGCTCTCAAAGTGCAGCGTAGCCCAAATAACTGCATGTCTGCTCTGACTAGTCATTGCTTTCTTTGATGCACTCAATAAGCTGAAAAAAGATAAAATTTCACTAACCGTAACTGTAGTAGGAGAAATATCCATTTTATAAGGAGTTGGCACAAAAATCCAGTTGGCAAACAATCCTTTTTATAAGGAGTTGGCAAAAAATCCAGTTGGCAAACAATCCTTTTTATAAGGAGTTGGCAAAAAATTCTTTTTGTAAGGAGTTGGCAAACAATCCTTTTTATATGGAGTTGGCAAACAATCCTTTTTATAAGGAGTTGGCAAAAAATTCTTTTTGTAAGGAGTTGGCAAAAAATCCAGTTGGCAAACAATCCTTTTTATAAGGAGTTGGCAAAAAATTCTTTTTGTAAGGAGTTGGCAAACAATCCTTTTTATATGGAGTTGGCAAACAATCCTTTTTATAAGGAGTTGGCAAAAAATTCTTTTTGTAAGGAGTTGGCAAACAATCCTTTTTATAAGGAGTTGGCAAATAATCCAGTTGGCAAACAATCCAGTTGGCAGAATTTCCCATTCCGCAACATATGCTCTGTTTCATTTATTTTGATACTTTCATACAATTTTTATATTTAAAATTCATTTTGACATTATTTTCTCAAAGATCAAACGCCAACTTTTGACAGATTTAGTAATTTAATATTCAGAAATCACGATATTTCTCAAGATGAACAACCTGTTGAGTGACAAAATTCAAGACTTGGGCGCCAGTGCTCGCAACATTGAGCATCGCCTAAGGCAATTCGATGAGGAGATTATTATTGACGAATATTGCGAAGTGCGAAAAAGAAAACTGCAGAAATTGTGGACAAAATTGGCACTAATTGCGGGATCAAAGCTGCGCCAAATCGAGAAGAAGGTATTGAAACATAACACTAAAGCGGATACGAAGGATGGGCAAAACTATTCAATACCAAACCTGTTTGAAGCCAAGCTCGAAAAATTACAACGGAAGATGCTGAAATTGGGTCAAAAGCTTGATAAGGTTAGTAATTTAATCGTAAAAATTACATAAGCTCCTAATGTACCCGATGCTTTATCCACAACGTCTGATACTTTCACCGCAAAAATGTAATGAAAAATACTTAGGAAAATTGAACGGTGAATTTTCAGCATGTGTTGATAGTGCTCGCATTTTGTGGCTTATCCTAAACATTTTACGAGAAACAAAATAACAGTTACGCCACGTTTCGCCCTATCTCGTTTGTCTCAATGTGTATGTTACAGTTAGTCTTGATGCTAAGTAGTTGATATTGATTCCGGATTGTTCAACTCTTGGGCTACGTTTGATACGCCCCAGGTCCCGATACGAAAATCGTGACAGTCTGTTTTGTGCCGGTCTGGGGCTGAATTGGGGCACGAGTTTCCTGGCCAGAAGCGATCTCGGGTCGGAGGTCATCAAGATTAGCAGGAATCAGTATTAACTCCAACAAATATATAAATAAACATTCGGGACTAGAAAGTTCTGGAGCTTTCTAAAATACGCAAATGGGCTGAGGCGAACTTTCCTGGTTTCCAAATACTATATGAAAAGAAAAACTAGCAATGGTAAATTTTGCATATACCCAAAATGATTTCGATAGAACGATCGAAATTTCGTTTTGGATCTGTTTATTATTTTTATTTTTTTACTATATTTCGGTTTAGATATCAGAAATTCACAAATTCGCGAATAAGGAATCTCGACCTTCGGAATATTTACAGAATAATGTACCCGAAGAAATTCGCACTTTGCACGACCAAATTCAAAAGTTCGTGCATCAATTACGGAATGCGACAGAAACGAATCAGGATGAAACTAACGATAATATTCGCAAACGGAAATTGGAGAAACTTGAGACGAAATTGCGAGAAATCATTAGCGCTAAACTGCCGCACCTTGAACGCAAATCTTCGTTATGGATCGGGAATGACACTGAAAATGACGAAGCTATTATTTTGCAACATAAATGCAACAATCCTGGCCGATTAGGAGCAAAATTGGAGAAATTGAGGAAGCGATTACAAAAACTACAGCAAAAACTGTACCAAATTGGAGATGTCTATGGGCATATAAAACGTAAGTATAGCTCTCATTTATTACCTGTGGGTATTTTCGAATTGAGCAAAATGGATTTTCGTGTAAAAAATATCGCATTTTCTAGTAAAAATTTTGACAGAAATATTTCAAATTTTTTATTTGAAAAACCGTTACGCCGGAATAATTGAGTACAAAACATTAAATCGTAACTATTAGACCTTTTGTTATAAAAACTAGTAAATATAAATTTGCTAATTTTCATTACAAAAAAAAACTTACTTCCTAAATTAAAACCCATTTTGCGCACGCTCCTTCTCTTTCAATTTTTCCACAAAATAAGTTTTTCCACAATTAAAAAAATATACCTTGCTTTATTGAAATGGTTCTATCTACTACAAAATTCACTTTCAGTCAGCGACTGTTTGGATACTGCCAATAATGCGTCCTGTCATGCTCTGATGAATTGTTTGCTGCGGGAATTTGCATTTCCGACTGAACTAGTGAGATATGAATGGCCGGAAGACATGAATGGAATTAGAATTAATTTGGTAAGTGCGAATTTTTGTGGTTAACGCTTAAAATATATTGTAAACACCTTTTCAACTCCTTCGGCGGTAGGTTGAATGGTGCAGGTATATCCCGAAAAAACCATTTGGTCAAACGTCCTCTATAAGATAGAATAATGCTTCGCTTACAATCAAAACGTTTTCCGTCGGTAAGAACGGTAAATGATGGTGATAAAGTTTAGGCCTAAATTCTTCGCCTAAAACAGCTATTTTTAAGCGGGCTTCCCCAACACCAATTTTTATTCGTATTACATGAATTCTTTCCCCTCAAACTTTTCCAAATCAAGTCCCCGCAGACAGGTAATATATAACCGCATGGGCAAAATTAGACAGAACACTTGAAGCTACAATAGATTTTCAACGTTTAAAAACCTAGTGCTTGATTATATTTTCTTTAGAAAGCCAAGTCAACTCCGTTTCCGCTGTCCTTCACTCTCAATAGTGTTGCGTTTTTTGTGGTCGTTGACCGCATTTGTCCACTAAGTTCACACCGCTACTTATCAGACATTTTCTGCCGACACGTTAACACACTGGAAAATAGTGAAGTGGCATGGATTTCTGCTGATTGTATAGAAAAATTTGCGGAATTCGCACTCGACGCAATTTGTGAGCAAAATCGAAGAACGAGTGAAGCAAATCAATTATTTGAACAAATTGTGCACAGTCGAAATGGAATCAAAGAAATCTTGGAGAGACAAATGCTGCAGAGCGAAGCACCTTACGAGAATTTTCAGGCTAGCGAACAAGGACTAATCTTTGGTCATTATGCTCATCCAGCGCCCAAGGTTGATTTATCATTAGCAATAATTTTCTTGCGTAAATGATACAGATATTGTTGTTCCGGAAATTTGATTGTGGGCACGGCTTGGTAGTTCCTCATCACAAGTGTTTTTCTCGACAGGAAAACTAGTCACAACCAAAACTAAGGAAATATATGAGAAGAACTTTTTAAATTCTCAATTTTTGTGAAGTCTGCTGTTTCCAAAAACGCACAATCCAGATGTTACTTTACTAAGAAGCCGGTGTCCGTGACGTGCGTGCGTCTGGACTAACGTTTAGACCACTTTCAACGGTCATTTCCGGGCAAGTGATAGCTTAAAATGTTCATACGGATGTGCTGATACAGATTTTCAAAAAATTTAGACAAAATTTTTTAGACAAAAATATTTTTTCTGTGGCGGCGCTGGACGCCGCGATAGCGGCGGTGCTTTTTTAGTATTTTTACAAATCCATAAACATTTGTTTTTTCTTGTTGCCAAATTTTTTTGTTGCCAAAGAATAAATGAAAATTCCATATGTTAGAAAAAAAAGTAATGCCATTGTTAGATTTTGGCTTGAACATTTCATTTTGGAACCAAATATTTTAATGAATACGGTTCTTTCGCGTGCAATGTAGAAAATTTTTCGCTACACAGCAAAAACATGTAAAGAAATATTTGATATAAATCAGGAAGTGGTTCGATTTATTTGAAAAGAGCCCAGCATTTCTTTTTGGTTTACCAACTATCCTGGAAAACGGCATTTCTTAGGTCATAAATTATTATTGAACTGGCTGAGTGATAATAAATCAAAGTTTTCGTTGATTTAGGCCCGTCTTTGCCCACTAACTGGCTCCAGAATTGCAGACTTTTGGCCGGAAACGCGAACCACAATCAAAATGCACCTCTTTGAAGTGCCCAAATCTGGATTGTGGATTGGACGCACAGATAACTATCTAACAGAAGACGACATACTTCGTGGATTGGCAGATCAATCTATGGCAAAACCTGGATATGCAATTTTGGCATTGCATCCTTTGCAAGCACAATTGATGGGAAGAGATCCGAGAATGCAGCTACTGATCGAGACTGGAGTTATTCGCGACATTGGGCAGTGTGGTAAGTAGACTCAAAAATGGTGATCAAAATATCGAGTAATCGAGATTCATCTAGAATGTTATTTTATGCCTTGGGAGCGAAACATCGCTAGGAGCGCGAACTGTCCTACTGCTGGAGTTTAGCCGCTAGCTATCAAATGAAATATATATTTCTTCTGCTATTTAAACATGATTTTTAGGACTAGTGACCCATCCAACTTCGTCGGTGCGAACTTTGTATGCCGACAGTCATCCGTTTCAACTTAAATGTGCTTTGGGCATTCGGATTACGAATTGCACTCGAATAAATCCGCAAAGAATCTTGGAAAGTGTGATAATCATTGAGCAAATGATCAACCACATTGAAACAAATTTTCCCGACGTGTTCGAAGGCATTCAACTTGTTCGAGAAACAGCTGCTGTTTCGTGGGCGCCGGATAATTTGCTGAATGGTGGCATGGCTAGAAATGGTATTTCTGTCTATACAATACTTGATAGTATTTTACCTGATGATAGAGAAATGCACTCTCTAATGAGTCCAAGAGTGATGATCTGACATTCTTTTAAAAAACTTGTCACAATTTTTTTACAAGAATATTAGATTTAACAAAACAGCCAGCCATTTAGCTAAAGATCCATTAAATATTGATTAACAACTCCTTTCAGATATGGACTGGTTTCGGGATAATACTGGTACGACTTTGCGCGAGAATTTCTGCATGTTCGATTGTGAAGAAAACAAGATCCTTTTGGCTGCTACATTATTTGCTGTCGACATAACGGGCCGGAAAAGCAACATTCTTGAGTACTTGCATACCATTCATCCAAAAGCTACCAAACTAGAGTTCAATCAAATAATTGGAGAATGGTTCCGACGATATGTAAGATTGTTGACTCGTCCTGTAATCAGAGCACTGTTGCAACACGGACTTGCTATGGAACCGCATTTACAAAATGTGCTGGTCAAGGTCAATAACAGGTAAAACGTATCCACAACATATTTTTTCAAGGGCACTTTCACAAATGGTTAAAATTAAACATTTTGTTCCAATATTTGCCCGAAGAGCATACCAAAAGATTCACTAAATAATGAGAATGTAAATAGTTCTGATCTACGTGATATGACCGCATTCTTGGTTTCATTCTATGTATTACTGTACCCCAATGTACTTTATGTATAAAATTTTTAGCAACGGATATCCCGAGAAAGTGCTCGTTCGAGACAAAGAAGATTTCCGCTTCGTGCATGGATCTCCGATTTTAGACAAGGCTTGGGCGATGATGACTGAACAATCTCGCCAATCTATACCTTGCACTTCTGAATATGCATGGTTAGAACAATTACAAGTATCGCAAATATTCCTCTGACTGACGTTTAAGTTTTTAGGGCTCGAATCGTGTATTGTCTTTTTGTCAACAATATGTCTGCTTGCATTTTGGCGCTGACATTCGATCGTCCTGAATTGTCCAAAAAACTCTGGGAAACGGTCAAAGGCACATTGATGGATTTATGCGAAGAATTGACGATGGCAAATTGCGACGTAAATTCACTCAAAGATCTCATTGATGGTGGACGCTTTTCCTGCAAAGCTAATATGAAGGTAATAACGAGAAAGAAAATTTTTTGGGCTGTTGAACAAGTATTGCTCACTTTTTAACTATAAAAAGTTGCCTAAATTTTTGATCTGTCAAGAGACATGGTGCAGCCGAGCCAAAATAAAGCTTTGAACAAATATATTTAGATTTTTCATGAGAAGAAGTACAATACAAAGCAACACTAAACTAATTGTTCAAAGGAGTGAACTTAAAATATAGGCTTATGTTCTATAGTTTTAGAAAATAGAGAATTATTGTTATTTGAAACATAAAATTTGTGCTAAAAGGTACTCTTTAGTGACAAATCCTAAAGCATTACCTATTTCAGCTTCGCCTCGCAAATGCTTCGGATCGTTCAGCCGAATATCAGCTGTTAGGCTCTCCTTGGTCACCAAACAACCAATCATCATTATCATCGTTGTGCTGTTATCCATATTCGCCTGTGTGGCCTGTTTATCCATATTGAATATTATTTAAAATTGAGGAATAGTAAAAAGAAATTAAAGTTTTAATTCCATACACTTTGTGATGTAGTAGTATTAGTTGATGTATCAGTCAATTTTTCTTCATAGAAAATGACGTTCGTGCACCACGCAAACAAAAAATTAAGGGTAAAGGGCTATAAACAAATCAGTGTTCCACTGTTTGGTGGTGATGATGATCTATATGTTTCGTAGTTTTAATGGTGTCGAAACATACTTCCGACATTGGCGAATGGTGCGTTCCGAATGTCTATCTTCATGACATTTAAACCAAATCATCTGTTAGCATGTCCCTATTATTTGTTAATATTTTTCCAAAAGGCAAATATGCGTTTCTGTTTTAAACGAACCTTGTTCGCAAAATGTTTCATTGACAATGTAGGCTCTGCTCAGCATCATTATTCTTCCTTCTTATGAGTACTCATCCATCGGCTAAACTAACACGCCTATTATACAAACTACAGAGCACAAACCGGGACTCTTTTTACCGAGACTGTTCTTACCGGGACTGTTTTAGCGGGACTCTTTTACCCATAGCTGTTCCATATTTATTACGTAAAACTGATCATTTTTATGTTCCTTATGACATAATTAATTTTTTTGCGTATTAACACAAAGCCCGTTGTTCTTTGTGGTGTTTCATTGTTGTTTAAAACATCTTTTTTCAAGTCAGAATATTTAAAATTAAGTGCATGACACAAAAATTGACTGCAACGATATAATATTATGATGTTTGGATGTTGTATTTTAGGCTATCACGCCCTTACATTTGGGTTCATTGCTGACCAAATAGTTCGCAGAGTTGATCAGAAAAAGAGAACGGTTGCCCAATTTTGTTGTGACGAAATTCGCGGAAAAGAAACAGGTATGGCCCCTATAATATGCAAATTATCAATAAATATTGCTACAAGTTCTTCTTACGTTCGATTGTTTTTAATTAATTTTTCTAACGCATTTCCTTTAGAATTTTAGTTGGGTATACCGAAGGAGGAATTTTATCGGATGGCTCGAATCACCAATCCATCCACAAATGGAAACATACTTTCATACCTGAAGCATCCACTGCTTATTTGGAATGTTATTTTACAATTGACTGGGAAAGCAAAAATGTTCAACACGACGTTCAGATCAGTGTCATTTTTGGGAATAACAGATGTAATTATATGACTGTATATGTTGCAGTCCATCTTGAAAATCAGTCCATCTTGTGACGGACTAGTCCATCTTGTGACGGACTAGTCCATCTTGTGACGGACTGGAATTTCAGTCCATCTTGTGACGGACTAGTCCATCTTGTGACGGACTAGTCCATCTTGTGACGGACTAGTCCATCTTGTGACGGACTAGTCCATCTTGTGACGGACTAGTCCATCTTGTGACGGACTAGTCCATCTTGTGACGGACTAGTCCATCTTGACACAAATTACAAATATATCACACTAGCGAAGTGGGGCCGCTTCGCGGCCCTCACTTCGCTAGGAAGCGGTTAGCGTGCACAGCGGGAGATTGGGTTCGTCATCGCTTCGCGCACCGCCATCAGTATGCCCGACATCCAAAGTGCGTTGAGGATTCCATCTGCGATAATTGATCGAGAGCGGCAAAAATTGTGGACAGGAGACAGAGTTGCGCGGCGAGCGAATGGGGAATAACCCGGCGACAGTTCATCGTGAGCGGCAAAAAATTACTGGCAGGAGAAATGGTTCGCGGCGAGTGAAGAAACGATAGACATTGTGAATCGGACGCTTTCCAGGTGGGTTCGTCTAAATAGAAAATATAATTTGCCAAAAATAAAGAAGAAATAACAATAACAGTTCAAAATCGATAAAGAACCCCAAAATAATGCTCCCCTAACAATTCTCTCTAAATTAGAGAGACTTCAGAAAATAAGAATGTCTAAAAAAATAAGACCCAAATTAATGCTCCACAATAATAAACGCAGTGGAATAAGAGCAGAGTCGAAAAGCAAATCATCAAGCAATTCAAAAATTTGATGGCTAAACATTTCGCCAACGAATGGTTTGAAAAAGAATATTTTGAAAGAGAATTTCCTTGCATTACACGCAGTCAAACGTTTGGTTTGTGACAGTGAACAGACACCCCTAAAAACGCCTTGCAGAAAAAACCGTGACAAAACCTTACACACGGGGACAGACACCCCTAAAAATGCCTTACAGAAAAACCGTGACAAAACCTTACACACGGGGACAGACACCCCTAAAAATGCCTTACAGAAAAACCGTGACAAAACCTTACACACGGGGACAGACACCCCTAAAAATGCCTTACAGAAAAACCGTGACAAAACCTTACACACGGGGACAGACACCCCTAAAAATGCCTTGCAGAAAAAACCGTGACAAAACCTTACACACGGGGACAGACACCCCTAAAAACGCCTTACAGAAAAACCGTGACAAAACCTTACACACGGGGACAGACACCCCTAAAAATGCCTTCCATGAGAAAAAATGGACTTTGGAAAAATTTGTCTAAAAAAATTTAGTCTAAATTTAGTCTACATTTTGTCTAAATTTTGCTAAAAACATACTCAGCTCGTCTATACGAACATTTTAAGCTATCACTTAGCCAGATATACCCGCCGGAAGGGGTCTAACGGCCGTGTGATGCACGCACTGACAGCTTTAGCTTACTGGGGGGATTTTACAAATATTATCACTATTTATTACATAATTCATTCCATAATATCAAATATTTCCTTGAATATTATCATTAACTATTGATTCAACGAATAATATATTTTGAATTGAATGTAACGCCACACTTGGCGCTACACACCAGCTATTTGGCAGCAAGTCAGTCAGCTGACTTTGTATTGTACATCAAAATAGCTGTCATTACGTTATTGTATTACGCTATTGTTGTTTCTGCTGTATGATAATACCTGTGAAAAAATTTTTACGTTTTAACATATGCTCAAACTGTGCGAATTCCTATTCCGTCAGTCGACCGTGCGAAAACCGATCCGCGCAATTTGCTTGGTGTTGTTATGGAAGAAGAGAATGGCTTCTATCGCATCGGAACTGACCACGGAATTCTCAGCCAACAATACTCTCGCAACCAAATCGAGCCAAGTTCATCACAATTCGTCTCCAAGGAAAACGTCCCAGACAAGGAAATTTCGCTACGCACTGCAGTGGGAGCTGATTCACTCAGTGGCGGTCAAGGATATAAGCATTGCAGTTGCTTGCAAGGATGTAAAACTGGAAAATGCAACTGCCGGTCTCTTGGACGCCTCTGCAACAGTCGATGCCACAATAGCACCCAGTGGCGCACCCAGGGGGGGGTACCGGGGGTACGTACCCCCCCCCCCCAAAATGGGAAAATTTGAAAAAAAATGAGTGTAAATCAGTGCAAATTTGGGCAAAATTTGGTCCGGTCCCCCCCCCCCCAAAATCCAAAAGTTGGGGGTACCCAAAAAAGTGTACCCCCCAAAATGGCCATTTCCACTGAAACGTACCCCCCAAAAAAAATCCTGGGTGCGCCCCTGATAGCACCAGTTGCAAAAACAAATAATTTATTGTTCATATTGTTTTTCATGTAAAAAATTGCTTATAGGAAATAAAATTTTGGTGCTTTCCCATTATCGGGGGGGGGGGGGAAATTTTTCATACATTTTTATATAGTAAAAATCAATAGGGGGACCCTATTGATTTTTTAACAAATTTTTAGCAGAAATATTTTTTTCAATACATAGGGTACCCCCTATGGATTTTTTGAAAAAAAATATTTTTGAAAATTTTTTCCCAAAAATTCCATAGGGGGGGACCTTATTGATTTTTTCACAAAATTTTAGCAGAAATATTTTTTTCAATCCATAGGGTCCCCCCTATGGATTTTTTGAAAAAAAAATTTTTGAAATACATCTCGCGAAAAAATCAATAGGGGGGACCCTATTAATTTTTTCACAAGATGTATTTTCAAAAAATTCATTTAAATCAATAGGGTCCCCCCTATGGAATTTTTGGAAAAAAATTTTCAAAAATTTTTAAATCCATAGGGGGTACCCTATTGTCTTAAATAAATTTTTGAAATACATTTGTTAAAAAATCAATAGGGTCCCCCTATTGATTTTTCACTATATAAAAATGTATGAAAAATTCCCCCCCCCCCGATAATGGTCTTCCCCCCCCCCGATAATGGGAAAGCACCAAAATTTTACTAGGTTTTACCAAGCATGGCAGCGGACCGACCTTTTGCCCGGTCCGGTCCGGTCCGGTCCGCTCGACCCCCCGGTCCGGTCCGGTCCGGTTTGGTCCGGTTCGGTCCGGTCTCTAAAAGGTCAAAAATTTTTCGCGGCGCTACCTTCGGTAGCGCCGAGGTTTTTTTGCAATTTTTTTTGTAAAGGTGTTTTTAGGGTATTTCGATGCGCTGATTACGAATCTGCAACCATTTTTTCCGTATCGCATCAAGAATTTTAATTTTTGGTCTAAAATTTTAGCCAAAATTTCGCGGAAATTGGTCATTATTTTGTGAAATTTTGACCAAAATTTGCATTTTTTACCATTTCACTAATTGCAGATTTGTGATTAGTGCATCGAAGTTAGCACAAAACGCTTAGACGTGGAAAATATTTGCGACTTAAAAATGGGCGAAACCGAGACCGAGTTTTATAAGAGAAAAAAAACATACAAACAGCCAAAAAGCGCCGCAGGCGAATATTTTGGAAAAATAGCAACGTACAATAGAAAATGGAAGGAAAAATAGCGCCGCAGGCAAAAATTTTTATAAAAATTGAATTGTTTGCCAAAAACACATTGAAAATTTTTAATATTTCAAAAATTTTGAAATTTTTTGCCGCCGAAGGCATTCTTAGGGGTGCTTGTCCAGTTTTGGTCGGTCCGGTTTGGTCCGCCGGACCGGCCACCCCCCGGTCCGGTCCGGTGCCCGGTCCGGTTGCCATGCTTGGGTTTTACTCCAAAATTGTAATGAAGTCATAATGTTATGATATTACGGCATATTTAATCAAAATTGTACTAATATTTGTAAAATGGGCTATATTTATAATTTGTGTCAAGATGGACTAGTCCGTCACAAGATGGACTAGTCCGTCACAAGATGGACTAGTCCGTCACAAGATGGACTAGTCCGTCACAAGATGGACTAGTCCGTCACAAGATGGACTAGTCCGTCACAAGATGGACTAGTCCGTCACAAGATGGACTAGTCCGTCACAAGATGGACTAGTCTGTCACAAGATGGACTAGTCCGTCACAAGATGGACTAGTCTGTCACAAGATGGACTAGTCCGTCACAAGATGGACTAGTCTGTCACAAGATGGACTAGTCCGTCACAAGATGGACTAGTCCGTCACAAGATGGACTAGTCCGTCACAAGATGGACTAGTCCGTCACAAGATGGACTAGTCCGTCACAAGATGGACTAGTCCGTCACAAGATGGACTAGTCCGTCACAAGATGGACTAGTCCGTCACAAGATGGACTAGTCCGTCACAAGATGGACTAGTCCGTCACAAGATGGACTAGTCCGTCACAAGATGGACTAGTCTGTCACAAGATGGACTAGTCCGTCACAAGATGGACTAGTCTGTCACAAGATGGACTAGTCCGTCACAAGATGGACTAGTCCGTCACAAGATGGACTAGTCCGTCACAAGATGGACTAGTCCGTCACAAGATGGACTAGTCCGTCACAAGATGGACTAGTCCGTCACAAGATGGACTAGTCTGTCACAAGACGGACTGAAACTCCAGTCCGTCACAAGATGGACTAGTCCGTCACAAGATGGACTGATTTTCAAGATGGACTGCAACATATATATTACTAATAGTGCAGAACAAGCAATGCGTGAGTATTCGTTTAGGACAACTACAATCATTACAACAATCCGGACGTTTTGGAAACTGGCAATGTTGCATCAACCGGTGTTGGTTCGGCACGAGGAGTTGCAAAAGCCATTTCAGAATTCTTCGAGGTTGACTATTTTTCTAAATAAGTCAGTATGTACCATGGTAATACTGCTATTAGGTTTCAAACTGATAATAATTGTATGAAACCTTTAAGTAGTATGAGATCTTGAAACGTTTTGTTTCTTTTATAGCGAAGCTGAGTTGAGCTCAAAGCTTAGTTTGATTGAGTGAACGAAGAGGTGCATTTTGCAGTGGTATGAAAGACAATGGACGGTTTCAGACTTTAGTAAATTTAAAAAATTAACATTCTTGTATAATTTTGAAGCTTTTTGATGGTTTAGGTAGAAATTTATACTTATCTCGAAATTTTTTAGCATTGACGATGAGGTATTAAATTATTATTTTAGTAAATCCAGTCAAGAATCTTTCAGCAATGTCATCGTCGGTACTTGTGTTATGTTTAAGGTAATAAGACCTGTTACCCTGTACACCGAAGTAATACAACAAGTTTATTATTACAGTAAACAAACAAAGAAATAATGTAAGTCAAGGCGATAAACACAAATATACTCAGATGAGAGCAATAAGATCACAGAAGATCAATACGGCACGAACGCACACTAGAAGCACAACAACACTGCAGAACACGAGTCGAAAGAGAAGTGTAGACGAATTCCTTTCGGGACAAGAAACATTTGAACAACGAACATCCACTCACAACATCTCCCCCTAGAGAAGTCAAGTGCCGGTAGAATAAATTAATAGATTATAGATTTGAGATAGAAAATAGATAGGAGCCTCTTTAAAAGTTATGATGTTTAAATCACACGGTATCTTACCAAAACCAGAATGCCGTTGATGTCAGCGCTATAGCCTAACATATGCGTGGAAGTATAGACGGTGTACCAAAGTGTCCTTGCGGGGTGTTAGCCGACAAGCCCCAGAGTAAGGGTATTAGCCGAACTCGACGAGTGACACTAACAATACACAGAATTCCTATCCGACACAGCAAACCCGTAATAAGTACAGATACATATAAAATAAACACCATAATCAATTTAAAGAGGAAGTATAGGGGTATAGTATTAGAGGCTACCGACAACATGACTAACTCAGAGGTTCTGACCTGGAGGGATTCGGCACGGCTGAGCACATTGAGAACGGAGCTGGTACGGTGATCTTTGCATAGGCGCACGAATTGGTGTCTGTGGCGATTGCGGAACATGAGGTGATGGAGGTTCACACGGCGACGTAGGAGCACGGAGATTCGGCGGTAGGAAGCGTTCTGGTATCGGAGCATGAGCACGAGGCACACGACGAACACGAGGAACACTTCGGTTGACGGTACGCGGAGTCTGTTCAAGATCACGCACGATTGCGGTTTCGGCTTCAGTGAGGTGATCGAAACGCGGCTTCAACTGATTGGCATGCTTGTACGAGCGGGTACCATAGTGATCGGACACGATATAGCCCACTCTCCCTTGTCGAGATTGTACAACGCCGGGTTTCCATGGAACTCTAGGATTCGCCTGGAAATAAACAAAAGCCCCCGGATTAAAGGTTTTCACCTTTGCACCGTGATGCCGGTCGAAATGTGTAGCCATGCGATTAGTATAATGATTAGCAATATGAGAATATTGAGGTGCAATATTTTGTATTGACCTTTTAGAGTTTTGAGTAGAATTTGGATGAAGTAAATTGAGTGGCATGCGCAATTTGCGACCGAAAAACAGCTCAGAAGGAGCCTTGCCACCTAAGTTAGCACTTGGAGTGTTCCTATAAGTGCGAAGAATAGTGTATAGCTTACTAATAAGTGAATTAGAAGAACTAGTAGTAGGATAAGTGAGCTTAGCTATGGAGCGCTTTAAAATATCAACAAACCGCTCAGCCTGTCCATTTGATTGCGGATGGTATGTCGGCGTGTAGAGATGCTTTATACCCATCGATTTGATGTAGTTTTTGAATTCCGCAGACGTGAACTGAGAACCGTTGTCTGACACGAGCACTTCCGGAAGACCATTTCGAGCGAACATTTCCTCGAGAGTGCTGATTGTCGATGCGCTTGTGATGTTGTTGAGCACTTTGAACTCGGGCCATTTGCTGAACGAGTCGACGACGACGACGAAGTATTTTCCTTTTAGCGGACCAGCGAAATCGACGTGCACGCGCACCCATGGGTTGCTTTCTGGCTTCCACGGCGAAAGAGTTGCTTTGCGCGGTTGCTTTGCATTGAGCGCGCACGGTTCGCATTGTCGGACTTTCAGCTCGATGTCCTGGTTCATTGATGGCCACCAGACGTAGTTGCGAGCGAGAGCTTTCATGCGAACAATTCCTGGGTGTCCATCGTGGAGCAGATTCAGTACGCGAGGGATCAGTTTGCCTGGAATACACACACGATCCCGAAGGACCACACAGTTATTTATAACAGACAATGAAGCGCTAAGATTAGAATACTGCTTTAGAGAACCAGATATGGCTTTTGGCCAACTAGTGCTAATGTAATGAATAACTTTCCTGAGAGTAGGATCATTAAGTGTCGCAGTAGCCACTTCTTGAGAATCGATAAGACCAATTGACTTGCAGACTTGAGCAATGTTGAAGCTCAATAGCTTCTCATCGGAGAGCATTTCAATGTCACAGATTCGAGTGGAAGCGATCACAACTTCTTCATCCTTTGTACCATTAGCGACTAACCTGGAAAGAACATCCGCACCACCAAAGTCAGTGGTGTTTACATATGAGATATTAAAATTATACGCAGACAATATAAGTGACCAACGTTGTAAACGAGAGCTAGTGTGGGCAGAAATACCCTTTTTAGGAGCAAAGATGCTTAAGAGAGGCTTATGGTCAGTTTTAAGGTTAAACCTACGTCCGTAGATGTAGCGGTGAAATTTCTTTACGGCATACACGAGGGCCAAACCTTCTTTCTCTATCTGCGAATAATTCTTTTCGGCTGGAGTCAGCGAGCGAGCGGCATGTTCTAGGACTTTAATCGATCCATCTTTGTACACGTGCGAGAGAGTTGCACCAATGCCGTTGTTCGAAGCATCCGCGGAGACTTGCAATTCCTGTTGCGGGTCGAACGTGTTGAGCGAGAGCTGTGGCGACAATAGAATTCGCTTGAATTCGTCGAAGTTCGCCTGGCATTGTTTTGTCCATTGCCACTTTGCTTCTTTCTTTAGGAGCTCATCCATAGGCGCGCGAAGATCCTTCATCGATTTGACGAACTTTCCATAATAGTTGATCGCACCAAGAAAAGATCTAAGTTCTGAAACATTAGTAGGCGCCTTCATATTAGAAATAGCTTTTGTTTTGGCTGGATCAGGTGATATCTTGCCCTTAGTTAGGAGATGTCCTAGGTAAACAAGCTGAGGAAGGAAAAACTTACACTTCCCTAACTTTACCTTGAATCCGTAGTCTTGGATTACCTTTAAAACCTTTCTCAAAACGCTCAGATGCTCCTGAAACTCCTTAGTATAGATTATAATGTCGTCCAAATAAGCTTGGACGCCCTTAATTCCTGAAAGCATGTTAGCAATAATGTGCTGAAAAATTGAAGGAGCAGATTTTACGCCAAATGGCATGCGTTGGTATTGGTAAATACCTTTATGCGTGTTAATGCAAACCAACCTTTTTGATTCTTCGTCAAGTTCCACCTGAAGGTAAGCGTCGGACAAGTCTATGTGCGAGAAGATTGCAGCGTCTTCAAATTCGCGGAGGAGCTCATTTGGATTCGGTAATGGAAACTTGTTCAATTCGAGCGCGTTGTTCAAGCCAGTTGAGAAATCGGCACAAATCCTTACACTCTCCGGAACGCTACGATCGTCGCTCTTCTTTCTGACCACCACAATCGGCGCAGCCCAATTGCTAAAATCAACAGGCTTTAGGATATTAAGTGAAATCAACCTGTCGAGTTCCTTCTCCACTATAGCCTCAGTCCCTTTAGGTACTGGACGTTTAGGTGCGAACACTGATGGAGGTGCGTTAGGCTTAAGTGTTAAGTGAACTTTAGTCTTAGTACACAAACCTAGACCAGGTTCGAAGACCTTTGGAAATTCCTTTTGAAGATTATTGATGGCCAATAACTGATATTGAGGATCAGTATTGGAAAGAGATTTTGTCTCTTTTGAACTTATAGCATTAATAGAAAAAGGACTTAGCAAGTTCAGCTTACGAATCCATGGACGACCAACAAGATTCGATCCAATGCTTCCTTTAGTGATGTAGGCAGAGAGTGAAACAGCTTCGGCACCCTTGAACGACACCTGTAATTCACAAGAGCCCAAGAGCTCATAATTAGTACCACCGAAGGCGGTTAACGTCTTATTAGTTTGAGATAATGAAGGGTTACCAAATGACTCCCATGTCTGTTCTGAGAAGACAGTTTCATCAGCACCGGTATCGAGAATTAGGTTCTTGAGGTACTTTCCATTGATCTTCAGTCCAGCGGTATATTGCGGACATTGCTGATCGATACTAGCATCTAAGATAGAAATAGAGCTAATGTTTAGAGGATTAGCCTTGAGAGCATTAGTGAATTTACCACAGAGTTTGGTCAAATGACCTACTCTTAGACACTTTTGACAAGTTGTGTTACCATACGGGCAATCCGGGCGCATGTGATTACCACCACAACAATAACATACAATGTGTTGAAAAGAGCTATGCTTAGAAGTAGAACTATTCTTAGGACGAAAATTATTAAACTTCTTTCCTGGATTCTGTCCTTGTCGATATTGAGGAGCAGTATTTCGATGTCGAGGATCAACATTTCGGTATTGAGGAACGTTGTTGCGCGGTTGTAGTCCCGACTGTTTTGGACGTTTTGCGCGAGCTTGCACTTTGTTGCACGCTACGGTCGACTTAGAGAGAATCGCCATTTCGTCGCTGAAGACGTCGCATTTCTTACATTCCTCTCGGAGTTCTTCGAGTGTAGGAACACGCTTTTCTTCATAAGCTTTGTCGAGAATTCGAAGACAACGAGCTCTGGCATCTGCTTCGGAACCTGAAAGGCCTGAAACAAAAGAAAGGCACTTGAGAGTGCTCAAATTAATGGTTGATTCGAAAGCAGATTCATAATGAGCATTAACTCTAGTTAAATAGCTTAATTTGTCCTCACCACTCAGCTGGCTTATCTGCAGGCATTTGTATTGGCGGACAACTTTGCTCACGGTAGGTGCGAAGAGAGCTTGTAGTTCTTTGATAGTAGCAGCGAAGTCAAGATCCTTGGGTTCTTTCGGCTTGATCGAGTCGCAGAATTTGTGGAATTCGCTCGCTCCAAGCTTTTGCACGAGGAGACGGGTTCGGGCGGCGTCAGACACATCCTTCCCATCCTCTTCGAAGAGTGTCCCATATCGTTTGTACCAAGTCTGAAAAACAAGGTCCTCCTCGGGGAGGTAGTTAAACACCTCAATACGAACGCTGAGATTAGAGATTAATGTTTGTTCAATGTTTTGCAGTGGAACAGAACCTTGAATGGAAAGTTTTTGAATAGTTTCAAGTAAAACTTCCCTCTCTTCCTTAGCTTTAGCGAGCAGTAGGTCTCGTTCTTCCTTCGCAGCAGCTTCTTTCTTTGCAGCCTGTTCTAGCAGAAGTTCTCGTTCTTCCTTTGCATTTCTCTGGAAAGCCTGTAAAAACTGCTGGAACTGATTTGCGTCCATTTTTGATTAGGATTAATACAATGGAACAATGATAGAATAGCTTTTGACTTACAGTAGTTTACCTGTAGTAGAGGTTTGAATTGAATACACTCGTCAATTTGTTAGACCAAATTTATGATTAGGCTTTCGGAGATTGCGAGGTTTGAATAAACTCGTCACCAATTTGTTATGTTTAAGGTAATAAGACCTGTTACCCTGTACACCGAAGTAATACAACAAGTTTATTATTACAGTAAACAAACAAAGAAATAATGTAAGTCAAGGCGATAAACACAAATATACTCAGATGAGAGCAATAAGATCACAGAAGATCAATACGGCACGAACGCACACTAGAAGCACAACAACACTGCAGAACACGAGTCGAAAGAGAAGTGTAGACGAATTCCTTTCGGGACAAGAAACATTTGAACAACGAACATCCACTCACAACAACTTGTCGGTTATCTATCACACAAAAAATCAAAATTTCAAAATTTTATTATAACACCAGAAAATCATTACCAGACATCTAGTGATTTTTTAATCGAAAAGTCGACTCCTCTGTTTTTAAAAGCGATGACTATATCCTTCTTTTGTTTTTTATCTGATCTAGATGTCTGGTAATGATTTTCTGGTGTTATAATAAAATTTTGAAATTTTGATTATTGTGTGACAGATAACCGACAAGTACCGACGATGACATTGCTGAAAGATTCTTGACTGGATTTACTAAAAAACTCGATTAAATTTTGATAACAAGAGAATTTTAGGTTTCCTTTTTCTCAGATTTTTATATGTCCTATTTTAGGGAGACATTCTCAGTTCTGAAACGAAGCAACTGTTGTGCTACCCCACAGAAGAAAGCAGTGATGTAATCACATATTTTAAAATTCATAAAGGCCATGGTTGTACGTACTTCCCACATCCGGTTTATGAGAAGGTTAATAATTTCATCAAAAAGGCGATTCAAGGAATTTTATGTTCCATTTAAAAACCAATAATTACGAGCATACTTTTGAATACCTGTATAAATTTAGGCATAACATAAGGCATAAACATGGGCATAGTAACATCCATGGTTTAGCACAGGGTTTTCATATGTCCTTATTTATAAGATTTGTCCTTATTTTGAGGGTCCAAATCTTAGAAAAATAAAATGTTCTTATTTGTAAGATTTGTCCTTATTTTTGGCCAATGTTCTTATTTTGTCCTTATTTCACGCAATATCCAATTTCAAATGGGAATTTTTGAAATAAAAGCAACTTTTCCTAAAAATTTTCGCCTGCGGCGCTATTTGGATGCCTTTTCTCCTCCAAGTATTTTAAAAAATAGTGTAAATTTTTATGAATATCGCGTAAAATTGAAAAATTTTCGCCTGCGGCGCTATTTTTTCATTCATGCAGAATGAAATATTGGCATTATAGTTTCGGCGCGAATTTTAAAAATTTGAAAAAATGCACCCCTAAGAATGCACTTGAAAAAAATTTTTGCTAAAAAACCATAGGGGGGACCCTATGATTTGAAAAAATTATAAAAATGTTCTTATTTTTGACCCCGAAATCTTAGTTTTTGGGGCAAATGTTCTTATTTTTGGAGCCGAGTCTATGGCAACCCTGGTTTATTCCTGGTCTGAAAAAGAAATTTTAATTGCTCTATGCTGCATTTTTATAACGTGTAAGTTTAATTTAAATAGTTTTAAACTGACTGGTGCTAAACTTTAGCACCAGTCAGTTTAAAACTATTTAAATTAAACTTACACGTTCCCGAGAGGAAAGGAAAACAGTAGTAATTTTTCCTAACTGAATTAGCTCCTCTTACCTAAATTTTCAATGCCATTTTATGGGGAAGATTATCGGAAAGGGAACTTCGCCGATTATTCGGAGCCTTTTAGAAGTATTTTCTTGATGAATATTTTTAGAAATATTTATTGACAGACTTTAGGACATGGCGGACAAATTGCGTGTCTCGATGTAGAAAACAATATATCAATTTCACTGCTGTGCAATGGCCTGCAACCGGATCACAGCATCTTCAACACTTTACTCATGCTGCCAAATGAAATCCTTCAGACTGCTTTAGGCGATAATTAAATAGAAAGTCTAAGATTATATCCCCCCCCCCAGTAAGCTAGCCCTGTCCGTCCGGCGTCCATCACATGGCCGTTAGACCCCTTGCACAGCCGACTTCTGGGCAAGTGATAGCTTAAAATGTTCGTATAGACGAGCTGAGTATGTTTTTGGACAAATATAGACTAAAATGTAGACTAAATTTTAGACTAAATTTTTTAGACAAAAAATTGTATGCCCGAATTTTTGCTTACAGTCGGTCTGTCAGAAGTGGGATTGCAGATTTTTACCGCATTCTATACCAAATTTTAGACAAAATTTAGAGTAAATTTTGGGGGACGGCATTCTTGATACACCTTTTTCGGTGTAAGGTTTCTGTCCCCAGTTTTTTGGGAGGGCATTCTTGATACACCTTTTTCGGTGTAAGGTTTCTGTCCCCAGTTTTTTGGGAGGGCATTCTTGATACACCTTTTTCGGTGTAAGGTTTCTGTCCCCAGTTTTTTGGGAGGGCATTCTTGATACACCTTTTTCGGTGTAAGGTTTCTGTCCCCAGTTTTTTGGGAGGGCATTCTTGATACACCTTTTTCGGTGTAAGGTTTCTGTCCCCAGTTTTTTGGGAGGGCATTCTTGATACACCTTTTTCGGTGTAAGGTTTCTGTCCCCAGTTTTTCTTTCAAACCATTTGGCGAAATGTATATATAGTGGCATCGAGACATCTGCCACCCGACAAGTGCCACCCCGACAGCCTCTGCGTGCGACAGTGACTACGAAATAGTGTGCATTATCTAACCGTCTGCCGACATTTGGTCCTATATCTTTTTTGACCCAGCCATTTGATAAGAGTCTGAAGGAAAAGTTGAAGGTGGCAGATGTCGGGGTGGCAGATGTTACGTTGCCTATATAGTCATCAATTTTTTGAATGATATCTAAGTTTTGCTTTATCAATTCTCAAAATGAGTCGTTTTGTGAATCATATTTAACTTTTGCTAATCCATTTCTCCTTTTCCAAGCAATATGTTTTGCTTGGAAGTATAGTTCCTAAATTTTATTTACTTTCAAAGTCTATCGCTAAACTCTGTCTTAAAGTTGTGTTTTTTTTAATGTTTAACGAATATATACTTACAACGAATTTGTACGCTTAGGAACAACCCAATCTGACCGCTGATGGCGGTGGGCATACTGATGGCGGTGCGCGAAGCGCCGCTGATGCACGCTAACCGCTTCCTAGCGAAGCGAGGGCCGCGAAGCGGCCCCACTTCGCTAGTTTTATTGTATGCTACTAGTAAAAATTATTAAATACGAGAGATACGAAAGAATGAGGTAAAAAGTAGTTGGTTATATAACGTTTCCTCTCTAATTCTAGACGGTTAAAACTAAGATGGTTCCACGTAGTCGAGTCATTTTTTAGAGTTTAGGCCATAATTAAAGTAAAAATTTTCAATGTATATTTATTGAAACATTTAGGCATTTACGTTTCAGACTGGATTCGATACCGTACTCAACCGAATAGTAGAAAAAATTTCAAAACATTGATTGTGGGAGCATACGGAGTAGCACCAAATTTCAGTCCGCCTTCCAGGTGTTAGCACTCGGAAGACGGACGACGTTTCCTGCTTCTAGTATTTTCCCTTTCATATGAACAGGTGGAAGTTAAAAGAAATTTCCGTGAAAAACAACCAATGAATGTGCAAATTTTCAGTTAACAAATTGTGTCCGTGGGCGCTTAAAATGCTTCGAAATTAAAAACCACAAAATATTACTTGGGGGAAGAGGTATTTTGAGGCTTTACAAGGATTATTGAGTCAATATGATGAAACCCTTGGAGACTTAATTGACCCCGCTGAGTCCGAATCCGGGATCAGATTTGAACTTTGATCTTTGATTTTTGTACTTTTTCCTTTAAAATATGGAAAAATCCCAATTTTAAAGGAAAAAGTTCAAAAATCAAAGATCAAAGTTCAAATCTGATCCCGGATTCGGACTCAGCGGGGTCGATTTAGTCTCCAAGGGTTTCATCATATTGACTCAAGAGTCCTTGTAAAGCCTCAAAATGCCTCAAAATACCTCATACTAGAGGTCGGAAAAACGCGTTTTCCGAAACCGAAACCGCAATTTCGGTTTCGGTTTCTTTCGGTATTGCCAATTTTCTATGAACCGAAACCGGAGTTTCGGTTTCGTACGAAAGTTTCGGTTCTACCGAAAGTTTTTCCAATATGCCCAAAAATGGTCCAAATTGACCAAAAAACGTCAAAAAGGTGTGTTTTTTGCTGTTTTTAGCTAGAATATCATGTTTTTTTTTATCGAAATACACCAAAGCTATACTTTTTAACCATTTTTCTTTGTACCGTAAACTCTCTAATATAACGCCGACTCTAATTTTACCCCCTCAAAGGGAAAATTTTTCAAAAATGTCATAAGTTCAACAAAAATTTGAATTTTGTCAATTAGAGGGGGTAAAATTAGATAGGGCTATAATTAATTTAGGAAAATTTTGTAAAAACAGGCAAAAACAGGTTAATACTATTAACCTGTTTATAATTTTGTAAATTATATAATAAAAAGTAAGGTATAAAATAGCGCCGCATGCAAAATTCAAAATTTTCGCCGGCCGCACCCTATCGGGCGCGGCCGACTGCATTCTTAGGGGTGCTTAACAACTTACGGTTTCGGTGGCCCATTTTACCGAAACCGAAAATGAAATTGCTTTGCAGTATTGCACAATAGAATATAGGATATCCGAGTTTTTGACGGAATCATAATTGTCTAATAACGTTTTCGGAAGGAAAATAAAACATAGGAAAGTCTACATAGAGAAAAGATTTGGCTATCAAACGGTATATAACGCGAATAAGTAATGTTACATTTTGTAAAGAAAATTTATAAAAACAAAAAAGACAATACTTTCTTGTTTTTAATTATCTTTAATTATCTATTTTTTAGATTAATTCAATATTTTTAATTCCATTTCCTAGTTCAAAGTTTGAATTGCTGCAAGTTTGAATTTCAATTTTTCGGTTTATGTGCCTACATATTGACAAAACCCATAACTTAACGATTTATTTGTGAAATGACAATAAAAATGAAAGGTGAAATGACATATTGCACAATTGAGCATAAAACTCCCGCAGGCATACAATGGCAACAATTACAAAATGCATTCAATTTTAAAATAGCTTAGAAATAGAAACAGGATATTTGTTTGTTAAATTAAAAATTCGGCTTCACGTTAGGCACAGCTCCCGGCGCAGGATTGAAGGACTTCTTGTTCAGCGAACTCAGGCTCGGATAAGACTTAACTGGAAATACAAATTATAAGATGTAATGAATTTTGGTGTTATTCACTGAATTTTATGGGACCGGGACATCTCCCACCCGACAACTACCACTTCAACAGCTCCCACCCCGTAGTAGAGAACAGTAGGGTTCGTTTCCCATCCCCGGATAATCCCTCGGCGTTTAACGCTGTCTCTCTTCGTGGTGCAATGATAAACAAAATCTCTAAATCATCATCTTTTACACAGCTCAGCTTGGGATTCTGTCTTTGTCCTGTCTTTCTTCATTGTGTCCAGACAGCGAATTGGGTGCAGGGTATATAATTCGCCGTCTGGAACAAAGAGGAAATATTCTATCGATTGAAAATAACAAGCTGAGCTGTGTAAAAGATGATGATTTAGAGATTTTGTTTATCATTGCACTACAAAGAGAGACAATGGTTAAGCGCCGAGGCTGTTATGGAGGGAAATGAATCTAACCCTAGGATACATGCGGCTTTCAAAAATGACAAAAATTTTGAATTTTCACCCCCGGCGGTACACCCACCTCAAAAACAATATTTTTTCTGGATTCAGGACCTCTTAAAACCCGGGGTGCAAAAAATAGACAGGACAAAGACAGATTCCCAAGCTGAGCTGTGTAAAAGATGATGATTTAGAGATTTTGTTTATCATTGCACCACCAAGAGAGACAGCGTTAAACGCCGAGGCTGTTATGGAGTTAATTTTGGACGGACAGAGAATTTGCACTGGTAAGAATCGACTTTCCGAGAATTTTTGTCTAAAAATTTTTGTCTACATTTGGTCTAAATTTGTTGAAAAACATACTCCGCTCGTCTATACGAACATTTTAAGCTATCACTTGCCCAGATATACCCGCTGGAAGGGGTCTGGCCAGATATACGTATACGACCACATATACATGCCCAGATATACGCGGCGGAAAATTTTGGACGAACAGAGAATACAGAATGCCAAAAGGCGGGAATTCAAACCCAGGTCATCACGGAGTGATCGCTTTAGCTTACTGGGGGGGATACTGTATGCCAAGGGCGCGAAAAGAGGCATATTCAAATCGAATTTCGTAACTTCCATGGCGGGTTTTGTTTTGAATGACCCAATATGACTCAACTTGGCCAGATAAGTGCCCAAAAAGCAAGTGAGTTACCTTGGTTCTACTAAAAGCTACGGGGCTGAGTATCCCCGAGAGAGTGGGAGGGAGCGGCGCTAACGTAGGGGAGGAGACAACGTGCAGGGGAATGTTTGTGTAAAGCAGTAAAAAACCTTCCTCTCTGTTATTTGTTGTCAACAACCTTGCCTCTCACTGTCAACATGTTTACGTAAACATTCCGTTGAAAGTAGAGGCAAAGGGGCATACCGATTGCGAGGACTCGCAATTTGCGCGGCCAGTTCCTGCTAGTAAACCATAAAAGTGTGTTTAGTATTAAATAAGCTGATTAAACAAGCGGGTTTGTTATATTAATAGTACAGGGCATAGTGCGAATTTTGATGTTGATATCTCTCGTGATAGCCACAAGTGTATATCAAATATTATCATTTAATAAGTTAAATTACATTAATAATAATCGCACTCGATAATCATACATTTGTCTGTTAAATTGCCGGAAAACTATCTGCTCATATCATTGTTGCACATGTGATATGTATAACAGTGTAATGACAATGTATAACAGACATTGTCTGAACAATCCATTAAGTCAAGTATCGCTGAGTTTTTGTCCCATTTAGTTAAAACTATGCTTTTTGATAGAAAATTGTATACAGGTAGGATACATTATATAGGTACAGTTTTCAAAAAACTGTAAAGCTAATTTAAAATTTGTTTTTTATTTTTAAAACAAAGTTGACAACATTTAAAATAAGAATAAACTAATCTAGATCAACATAAATGTTTGTTTGTAGTTTTTCGCGTAGAATTCGAATTTCGACTCACTTTTGATAAAATTGATTGAGCATGATTTCGGAGATGAGCGACAAATTCCACAACAACCAGCTTTGCAATTTGATAGGCTGTGATATGCAGTGACATAAAAAAGAGGCACATTGTGATCAAATTTTGGCATTTTGGAACTATTGCAAAAATCTTGGCAGAGATCTGGCACTAATGCTTCTGGTCCATTTAGTTTGTATGGAAACAACTGTGAGGAAATTATTGACTTGTGGGCTTAAATGTGCTGTAGAATGCTTTTGCCCGCAGACGTAATATTTAATAAATTGGTATGGTGCCTTGCAAACTTCCTTCATTGATCTTCTGTATGAACTTAGAAGGATCATTGGGATGAGTGTGTCAACAATCGTAAACAGCAAAAACGTCGGATTTTGTAGTTCAGATAATGCTGATAGCAGAATCCGCAGGGCAAAATGAGTGGATTTGTCTCGAGTGATAAGGTCCATACTGTACAAGCGCATAAAAATAAGTATTGCAGTATAAATAGCATAGAAGGACGCTTGAAATAAACAGACAAATGAGGCTTTGCGCAGCGAATCGTATATGTCTAAAAATATTTTACTGGAAATGCAAAAAGTGGTTTCGTGTGCGGAGATGTGACCCTAGCAATAAAAGCTCATACCTAATTGAGTGTTATATTTGACTTCGTTCTTCATTTTGCCGATTCGAAGTAGAACTAGGATTGCGCAATTAAAAGTTCCAAATAACATAAGTATTTCGAAGGCCGTATAAAGGATGTTCATCGTTGGGCCCGGGCCATGAGTTAGGTAAGATAAATAAATTAATAGAGCGTCACTGGCAAAAATCCAAAGAAATACCAATTTTTTGCCAAAAAATTTGTTGTAAGTATTCGGCCAATAAAGCACTAAAACTCTGCTAATAGCCAATAGAAATATCGAGTATTGCGATAAATCCCTGCCAATGTACCATGCTAAATTAGAGCAAATTTTTTTTGTGTTAACTTCATTGAGATTTAAAACTCGTAGAAAGGTCAAGAATTGCTCTTAAATTATCTCTCCTACCAGTTGCTCATCAAAAACATTAGTGTGAATTTTGTAAGGTATCATTGGTAAGTTACCACGGCTATTCCGTAATTTGAGAGCAGGGGACGATCCTTACCAAGTGCCAATCTGCTCAGAAATGGGTCCTTATCAAATGCCCAGACCAATTTCTGGGTATCTCCGTCCTTAACTAGGAACCCAGATGGCCCCAAGTTCGCAACCCATTTATAAAATCCACAATTTTAGTTGCGTTGCCGAGCTCAACAGTGATCTCAATGAAAAATGAGTTCCGAGAATGTGTATATATAATCCAAAATTATATTTCATCAAACCTGTGATTATTCACCAACCTGAACTGATATAAATAGTACTCTGGCCAAAACTTCGGGGAATCCTCTTTATCTCCCATGCTATACCAGTAATAATATTAATCACAGCTGTGTTGAACATAAACCATTTTGTGTCTTCACTGTACCTGTCCGCTAAGGTGAGAATGATAATCAGAAAGGCAGGAATGAACATAAAATGCAACAAATAAGGAGTGGAGATAGTATTGACATACTGAAGGAAATCGCAAAAGTCGTTATCATTCAAACTTGAATTTTCCATTAAACAAGGCATATCAGAAATAAAATGAATTTCCAACATTTTTCAATGCGTCATGTCATATAGAAAGAAGTGGGCTAAAATAAGCGCAGCTGTTAACTTACATGCCGATAAAGCCGTGAGTCGCGTTAGCAAGGAAATGTTATTTTAATTCGAAGAAAGCAGACAAATATTCTAAAATGTAAATGTGCTTCCACGTATATAATAAATTCGCAATTTTAATTATTCATTCGTGGGAAAAACGGTTCTATTTTCATAATTTTGAGTTCATTACACATAAGGAGCTAACCCCTGAGGGGGTTAGCTCCTTTGTGGGTGCCTCCGATTTCAAGCCCAAATTTAATTTTTAAATAGTAACAACATTTAAGTTCTATAATTAAACACTTCGGGAATTTGACACCTTTCCTTTCTCTCTTTCCTGGGAGCTGAGAATGTTGTGACTATTTAAAAAACAAATTTGATTTTTGAAATCGGAGGACCCACAAAGGAGCTAACGCCCGGTTACCACCCAGTTGGGGCGAGAACCAGTTGGGGGGGGATAGTTGGGGGAAACGTGTACCCCCCCTCCCCCCAATTGGTTCTCCCCCCAACTGGGTTTTTTATTATAAAACCGTTTTTTACCCTAAAAATCCGTTTTTTGCCCTAAAAATGCACCTGGCCTAATTTTGACTTCTATTTTAGGCCATAAAACCGCTGTTTTAGGCTAAAACAACCCTTAAAAGGCGCCAAACAAGCCATTAGGCTTGCGGCCCCGCTGTATGGGGCCTAAGGGACTTAGCCTTAGGCTTAAGCTCCCGAACAACCCTTATAAGGCGCCATAATGGGCGAAAACATCGAATGCGGAGCAAAAAACTGCATTTTTGGGGTAAAATAACGGTTTTATAAAAAAAGCCAGTTGGGGGAGAACCAATTGATGGGGGGAGGGGGAGAACCAGTTGGTGGGTAAACGTTTCCTCCCAACTATCCCCCCAACTGGTTCTCCCTCAACTATCCCCCCAACTGGGTTTCCCCCCCTACTGGGGTGATGTCCTAACGCCCTCAGGGGTTCAGCAATATGTGTAATGATCCCAAAATTATGAAAACGCAACCTTTTTTCCAAGACTGATTAATTAAATTGCGAATTTCTTATCACATGGTAGCACATTTACAGTTTAGGATATTTGTCTGCTTTCTTCAATTAAAATAACATTTCCTTGCTAAAGCGACCCACGGCTATCGGCATCTAAGATAACAGCTGCGCATGTTTTAGAACTGTGTTAAAATTGTTTTAAAACTGTAGTGAGTTATATGGTGAATAAGACATTTCATAAGAAGGAAAACTTGGAGTCAAAAATACGCTATAGCAATACCATATATTTGCGCTGTATTTCCTGCGGTTTACGTCATAACGATTATTTTTTAGATAATGCCAACCTAAAAGAATTGATAAAGAAATTGTATTTGCAGAGGTGAAATTTATCCGACTTTAGGAACAGATGTATGGTTAATTATTTATGTTTAACGTCTAACAGACAATTAGAAACTGCACAACCTGTTACCGTAAAATAAAAAGCGAATACCTGGCCACATTTACTCATATTTGATTGTACGTACATAATTCGTCTTATTTGGAATATAACTGATATTCGTTACGCTAATTTTGGATATTCAAGTTCAAATTTTTCGGCAATCAAATTTTGTATCAAATTTTTGTTTGTGGATCCCCGCGGCTACTCGCACCGCTCGGAGCCACAAACACCCATACACTGTACACCTAACTGCCGAGCTCCCAAACGCTTGTTCGGGACTCTCTATTACGTGGAAAACTCAAACCCCCCTAAGAAAAAATCATGAAAAATTTTCTACTCCGGGAATTTTTACGAAAAATTTAGTACCCCGGTGTACCCTGGGAATTTTTTTGACGGATTCTCCGGGTGCAAAATCTCAGAAACACTCTTTAGCCTTCGAGTACCAAAAACAGTTAAAGAAAAGGGAAATATTGTGTAAAAATTTGATGAGTCATCTCTCGATTTAGTTTTCATTCCGGCCAATTTTAATTTCGAGCCACTTTCAGGCTCAGGGCTATAAATTGGCCGGACTTAACGACGGCAAGGGGCGATCTCTAAAGTCGGTACAATAACTAAGCTAGCTGATTCCAATTTCTTTTTGGAAGCACCACCGAATTTTGTGACCTATTAATACTGACACGGTTAGTAGTTGAGTAATCTCTTTTCAGAGCGTCGTAAGAAGCAAAATGCGGCAAACAAACACTGAGTATTGTGAAGTCAATCCAAATATGACATGTTGCCTCCGATTGAAAGGGGCTGAATGCGGTAGCATTGAATATGAGTACTTCTGTGATGACACCGTATTTTTCGAAGCCTTAAACCTTTGGCTTGAAATACCTGTTTGCGTCATTGACATTATACTATCGACTACAATTATTTTGATCTCAATATTTGGGAGGATAAATGGAACTTTCAAATGGTGTGTTATGAATATTGCTATTATTCATTTATTCTATCCTATATTTGCGAGGTTTATTGCACTACAAATTATTGCGCCTCGTTGCAAGACACTCTATTGTGAATGGGGATGGCCAAAATTGGCCGCAAGTTTGTTCGTGAACAGCTTTTTGGGTAAGGTCATAGAGCTAATCTTAAACGAACTGAGCGATAGTGATCATGGTTGCAGAAAACTTCAAAGGGCTTGTGAGCCATTGCAGGCCTTTGTAGGAGTATTTTATGAAATTATCATTAGGATTATTGGCTTTATGTTAATAGCCTACTCCATAGCTTTTTTAATTTCCGAAAATTTGCTACAATGTCTTTGCGGAATTTGTAATATTTTAGCCATCGGAACCCAAGGCGTGACAACATCAATCGCTGGATCGCTTCCATTAGCCTTGAATCGGTTCATGCTGACTCATCAGTCTGGACTCTATGAATTTTTCTTCGGAACAGGAAAACGGTGTTTTTGGTTTTTATTTATATATGATTTGGCAACATTTGGCACATTTTATGCATTGTATGAACTATCTAAGCTCAGTGAATTTAACGTGATAACATTTTCTTATGTTATTTACAATATTATTGTGGTCGTTATGATCGTTACAGCAAATTCCATTGGCCTCATTCTCATGCTTTTTGTACTTTATCATATTTACTCTTCCATTAGGCGAATTTTGCACCTGGATCAAAAACAGATGCTCCAGGAAAGAAAGCGCATCGCTTGGGTAATTGTCACCCAAAGCATCATAAATTTCTTCCTATGTGCTTCGAGAATTATTGCATTTTACAATGTTTCTTTGGATTTTGGTGGGTTGCCAACCATAGATTGTCACAATGCCTTTCTGAACTTTTACAATGCTCTTGGTTGGTTTTTTCAAGAATTATTCGTTTGTTTGGATTGTATCATTTATCTCTTCTTTTTAACTCCTTATAGGGAATCATTATTTAGGTTTATCAGAATCTTGTTCGTGAAAGACAAAATCCACACGATTATTGTATCAAATGTAGCTCAAACTCACAGTTCAAATGGTCAGTAATGCCTTTATGGTTCACCATAGGAGTCACCCGCCTTTTTCTAAAATTTTCCGTTCGAAAATGTGCACAACTCTTAGACCTGTTTCAGATCCTTTTCATCAAAAATCGAAAAATGTGTCATGCCAAAACATTCACATTTTTAATTCATAAAAGAATTGTTTAAAAAATCCATAAATATAGTCAATGCTGATTCCGATTATAAATAACAAGATGAAAATAGATATTGTTTTTAACATCTTACACCATACAAAATCTGGCGTAGTATGGAACCTTTGTAGTATTCATTTTTTAAATCAATATACACAATTGAGTCCAAGCAAACAGGCTGACATATAAATGCAGCGTGCACAATTTTAATCAGGAAACGTCCTCTGCAACAGCTGAAAATACCCTAAGACTAGGAACCGCGCATATTAAATTATTCATGAGCTTATATTGGAGGCATAATTGCGAACCCAATCTCCACCGCTTTTCCATACGTTTTCAAAAATTAATAGTTGGCAATCTTTGGTCATATTTGGTTATGCTAGCAATGCTTCGTCTATATTTGACCGCAATTATATAGAAATGCCATACATATGGTTCATATCCGAAAAGTAAGTCTTGTTCTGCGAAGAAGTCATTCTTCGATATTTGGAGTCAACTTAGAAATGCGCTAATTTGAATGGTATTTTCAGCAATTTGGCCAGAATGGCCGGAGTTTACTATTTTAGACCGCATAAAGACCGTTTTAGATTGTTTCAGACTGTTCTATTCTATAACAGTTAATTCCGGCAACTTTGGCCGAGTTCCTGGAAATACGCTTCATTGCTTGGCAATTGTGTCAAAATATCCAATAATACTTTCTGCGCAGAACAAGTCAGGCCTTCCTTTTCAGGTATGAACCAGATACAAAGGTTGACCTTGATAGCCGGAACATCCAAAAATTTTGCTTGTAATAATATATTAGCCACACCATATATCAGCCACATTCATCCTAATCAAGCCAATCAAATCTAAATCGTATATTGCATATCCACAATTGCATATCACAAAATGCCTCTAACGAATTCCAAATGGTGTGATGGCGTACACAATACAACCAATTGTTGCCAGCGCATGGCTCAACCCATTTACCAGTGCAAAGGAATCGAATACGAATATTTCTGCGAAGACGAAACTTTCTTTGAATCACTAAACCTTTGGTTCGAGATTCCTATCGATATTATCGATGTGATTCTCTCGATTATGATCATTCTAATCTCCATATATGGCAAGATCAACGGGACCTTCAAGTGGTGCATAATGAACATTGCTATACTTCATCTGCTATATCCGATATTTTCGAGATTTATCGCAAAGCAAGCCATTGCTCCGCATTGCAGGTCTAGTTACTGTGAATGGGGATGGTCCAAACTGGCTGCTAACTTGTTTGTAAACAGCATATTAGGTACGGTCCTTCAAAAATTTTCACACAGACTAACTAACAAATTGTGGCAGTAAACGATATTTGCTGAGTATTTAAAGAGATTGATTACATCGTTCACCTGCATTCCGTTTTGTTCGAAAAATGTCCTTTTCGGTAAGAGTCTGTTAGTAAATCGACTTCATCCCACACAGTGGTCACCTGACGTAATTTTATATCGGTCTTGGCTAGAATGTTTTAGAAATAGTCCAACACTTTAACCAAAAATATGGTTTGGCCGAAAAGGTGTCAAAAATATTTACCCAGCATTTAGCAACGGATCCGCGCAACAAGATATATTCAACGAAAATATTTTATGCATAAAAAATTTTAGCCATCGGAACCCAAGGCGTGACAACATCAATCGCTGGATCGCTTCCATTGGCGTTGAATCGATTTACGTTAACCCATCAACCTCGACTTTATGCATTTTTCTTCGGTAGTGGTAAACGATCTTTCTGGTCCATCTTTCTTTATGATCTAGTTGTGTTTGGAACACTTTATACATGCTACGAGCTTTCAAAACTTAATGATTTCAAAATTGTGTCATTTGATTCAACCCTCTATGATATTATTACTATATCCTTAGTTGTCATAGCAAACTCCTTAGGTCTGATTCTCATGATCTTTGTTTTGTACCGAATTTACTCTTCCGTTATACGAAATATGAAGTTGGATCAGAAACAAATGCTGCAGGAAAGAAAGAGGATTGCTTGGATAATTGTGGCTCAAAGTATCATAAATTTCTTTCTATGTGCTTCGAGAATTGTTGCATTTTACAATGTTTCTTTGGATTTCGGCGGTTTTCCAACGATAATGTGTTACAACCCGTATGGCAATTTTTATAATGCATTTTCTTATGTCTTGCAAGAATTACTTGTGTGTTTTGACTGTCTTATTTATTTATTCGTTTTATCTCCTTATAGACTCGAGTTATTTAGATTCTTGAATAGGAAAAGGGTGCGTGTTATTATTGTATCGAACGGATCGCAGGCACAAGTTGACAATTTAGTAAAATAAAGATAATATTAGTGAAAGTGAATATTATGAACTTGTTTATTTGATTTGTCATCAAAAAAATATCCTATGAGGTTTCTGTGCTTTTCAAGAGAAATGTGCCAACTCACAAACCTGTGTCTCAATAATGCATCTATATAAGCAAGCATGGCAACCGGACCGGGAGTTACTTTTCCAGCGGACCAACCTTCCAGAAAATAAGCACCTCTAGAAAAGCACTCTGTGGCACGAAATTTTTTGAACAAAAATTTTTTGATTATTCAGGAATATTTTTCTATTTTTTATTTTTGCCGAAAACTAGGCAACATACCTACCGTATTTCGTCTAAAATAAGCCCCCTCTAAAATAAGCCCCCTCTAGAGGGTATTATTGAAGCGTATAAAACGCAAGAGTTTGTTTTAAACAAATATTTTTCTATGGGTGAAATGCAAACATTGTTTCGCCCATAATCTGAGACAATGTTTGGGATTTGCCGTAAAGTTAGGGCTCGTCAATCAGACCTTTACGACATGGTGAAAAAATAATAAGATGAAATTTTGTGGGGAGAATAAAACGAGTGTGAATTACTAATAAGATAAAATTGAAAAGGTGAAATATAAGCGCGAGTTGGATAACAAAATAGAAAAGACGAATAGAATAATCGCGAGTGGAATAACAGATAGAAAGATAATTTCAAACATTGCTATCTTTTTATGTTTTACTTTTCGTCGCGAGACAAACAATGTTTATGAGTAATTCAAAAAGTGTTTAATTTTATCAAGAGATTTGTTTTAGTCTCTTATAAAAATTGTATATTGAAAAATATAAGCCCCCCTCCAAAATAAGCCCCGGGGCTTATTTTGGAGGACAGCGATGTTAGGCCATATTTTTTAGTTTTTTTGTCTTATTATGTATTTTAGTGCATCTTAAAGGCTTTTTTGGTGTTTCTATGTCGCGTTACACTATAACAGGTTTTTAATACGTGAAATATGATTAATTCCTATTAATTTTACAAAAAAAGTTGATTTTTCAAAGAAAAATAGCAAAAATATAGATTTTCACATTTTTCAAAAAATTTGTGTAATTTCTCTGCTTTTTTCACTTTCTTCTTTGATTAACTATACTATAAATGTCATCTTAAGCTACTGTCCGCCACAATATTACATATTTTTAACATAAATACAGGGTGGGCCAAATATTTTCTTAGATTTGAATTGCTTCTAAAACTGAAATTTTGTGGATATGTAATGTTGATCTTTTTTTGTAGTTGTAGCGCAGAATGTGGCATTTTATATGAGTGGAAAATCGACACAATATGAAAACAAAATAATTATCAAGTCAATGAAATAGTGAGACCACTCACTTTTTCATATTACTTGTCCGTTTGAGCCCTATTTTCGTGTCAGGACCATGTTTTTATCAGGTTTTATTTATCTCAATAAGTAGCAAATTTTGTCAGAGAAGGTATAACATGCTATAGGTCACCTTGCTTCCCTGAGGAGCTGGAAGCCTTGAAAAGCAACTCACTTTCCACAATTTCCGCAAAAATGACTGATCACCTAGTGAAATCATCATTTTTAGCTACAACTACAAAAAAGATCAATATTACATGTCCACAAAATTTCAGTTTTAGAAGCAATTTAAATCTAAGAAAATATTTGGCCCACCCTGTATATTGGTTTGGCCGGAAACACATGATCGTTTCTAAAAAATAATTTTTCTATATAACATAAGAACGCCTAAGAATGTTATATACCGCTGGATAGCTAAGTTTTTTCTCTACAAAAACATTTTAAATTTTAAAGGTTTTAATTTTACATTGTAGAAAATGAATGGATATTTATGATTGCATGAGGTGCATCAAAATAACAGATTATTGAGGTATTTTAATTAATTTTATCTATGAAAAACTTAGGCATTCTATATTAGAGGTCGGATTGCTCTCTAGTCGAAATTTGGTTAAATATCGCTAATTTTTGCTTTATTTTACAGAATTTGTTCTTCTTGAAAAACAGGATAAAATGCAAATTTCGATTTCGAAATTGGTCGAATTTTGCAAATCGAAATTTGCATACAAAATTTGCGAACAAAATTTTTTTATTGATAACAATTTCGAATATTTTCTCTGGCTGTTTGCCTTTCGGTATTGACTAAGAAGTAAAATTTATTGCTGATATCTTTAATAACACCAAATTGACAGGCCCAAGCTCGAACTTAAACCAAGGTCGATCTTAAAAATTCGAACATAACTGAGGTTTTTAAGGGATTTCCATAAATTTCTGCTAATTCCAAATAGAAATCGTCTAACTTAAACGTCTAACTTAAACAATAAATTAAAACAAAAGAGAAGACGACAAAAGTGAATAAAAAACTATCGAAAATTTGATGGTATGGGTTTCATAGCAGCAAATTATTACATACAGAAAATTATGTGACATGTAATTGCCATATTATCAGTATAACTGACATTTAATCCTTTTATACATTCATAAAAATTAGCCATAATATCCAGATATCATTTCATTTGACCAAGGAGCTTTCGACTCTGCGACAGGTGAAAATTTTGAGATTTTGTGTTTGCAAAGCTGTTTCACTTTGTTTCCACTATTCGTTCCAGTTATTCGTAAGCCTCCGAAATTCTTGAAACGGTAAATTGTCACCTAAATCCATCATGTGTTTGTTTATTGAGTAATTTTGTGCAGAATGTAAATTAAGTTTAAAGATAACCGAGAATAAAAATTGTGCAGTCAAATGGGGTTCAGGTAAGATCAAGTAGTTGTTGTGAACTCCGGTAGAAGGATAAAACATTTTTTAAATGAGGTAAAAGGCCGAATTGAATGTTCAAATCCGATATGTCGGAATTGTTAAACTTGTGCATTGTCACAGTAAAAATCCAATGTTTTACAAAATCTCTTTTGAATAATCTATCGAAAATTATATAACGGAAGCCATTTACCAGCAATAATTAACATTTATATTGCACTCACGTAAACCCCACTCACGTAAACAAAGGAAATTACGGATGAAGCACACGTTTCCGTATAAAGTTGAAATAACAAATTTCCTGTAATAAGTAACCTCGGTAATCGGCACATGTCAAAAGCGTCGAAAATATCGAATATCCCGAGTGTCCATAATTCGAACTGTGGTTTACTCGAAAGCCACTTTTTGGCATAAATGGCGCTTTTTGGAAAAATAGCATTGATATTGCATGAGAGTTTTCTTTGTGTCACTCTTTTAAGCGCTAAACTTCCTTCACATGACAATTTGTTAACAAAACGCGTAATATTTCGCAATCATTCAATAATTTCACGTCTGTGGGTCACAGCAAAACCTGAATAAACAAAGATACAATAAAATAATTTTAGGAGTTTATTTAAACGAGAGGTGGGGGAGGTGAAATTCGCCCCTTTACGCAAACGAAATAATCAAAGGATTTCAAGCCTGCCCACTCTGGCGAAAGTTTTGTCCCAGAACTTTCGGAGACAGTAATGTGTTTGCGCCAACACCTGCCACTGCAAATTATTTCATGAGATCAAGATCAAGTTCTCGTATTACCCTGTAATAATGACTGGCATATACCTGAATCTTATAACCTTATTTGGTGATTAGGAATTAATCACCTTTATTGATCATGATTTTTGCTCTATGTATTTTATTATCGATGTTACTGGCTACTATAAAAGGCCAATGCCCGATGGGCATGGAGAAAGATGGATGTAATTTTTTATCTTTAATTTAATTTAATCTCACTAAATGTACAGGATATTAAAGCCTGCTGATAGAAGCATGATACTTAGTAGCCTTATTGAAGCGCAATTTTGGATTGATACTATTAGTATACATTTCTTCACCTTATCGCCATTTCGTTGTTGTTTGCAAGACACGAAAATTATTTCTGTTTTTCTTTCTCAATTCTGCGTTGAGAATTGCCACAGCGTTTTATGTTAGGCTATTCTCAAATTTTACCGTCAAAATATTATGGACAATAAACAAAAAACTATGATATTAAATAAAACGACATTTTTGCAAGAAAATTTTAAGCGAAAAATTATAGAAGGGTATTTTTCTGAAAATAATGTAAAGTCCCTCTTAGTCAGACCACAAGTTTATCAAAATACTTTAATTTTTGGACCAAGGTCCATTCCCAGTACTTGAAAGTCGAAAATTCCAGCATCTTTGAAAAATGTGTTACAGTTTAATTTATAACAGTTTTTGCTTACAGATTGTGGCTTTCCAAAATTTGTGTGCGTCGACCCTAAAGAGCAATGTGTATCCTCTGCATGCTGTGAGTTCTTTTCATTGCCATTAATTGTTACAGAATCCATTGAGTACAAATCATTTTGAGTATATAAAATCTCATAAAAATTAGACTTATTAGAATTCAGCTTTCAACATTTCGAACACTATCTTTTCTAAATCTAGAAAAGCTTTTGTCTTAAAAGTTTGGCTCAACAAACGATAAAAGTTGGAATCCAAATTTTTTTGCCATTCCAAATAATTCATTTTTAAAGCAATCCCAAATTTGATAGGTTTCACTTTATTTCTGCGCTGTGGCGCGTCAATTCGTATATAATTTGACGGGTTCCGTACGTATTATGGGCTGGATAAATCGTTAGTAACAATCCATTGTATATATAAGTCAATTAAAAATTGCCCGGAGATATGGCAGCATTAACCAGGTAGTTCTGAAGTCTTGAAAATTCATGAAACAATTCTTGAGTTCGAATCATTTAATACAAAACATCCTACCGTAAATCCTCCAATAAGTCCCCCGGGGGACTTATTGTTTCGTAAGGGTTTTCAAAAAAATTTTCAAATTTCGAACTCAATTTTCTCCGATATTTTCAATGACAATGTTTTGGCATGGGGGTTTTTCTTACGTAACTCGACGAGATCTACACAAATATGCACTTAGTTTTTTTTCGGGCGAGACCGCAAGTACGTTTGGCATTCTGTTTGAGGGGGGGGGGACTTATTTGAGGGGGACTTAATTGAGGGGGGGGGGGACTTATTGGAGGATTTACGGTATATTTGAACCCAGATTTATACTTCAAATTCAGAGAATGAAATGAAATTTCCGAAGTCGATTGAGTACCCGCATATACAGGACTAAATCCAATTGTGGCCGTATAGAACATAGATAATATATACGTACAGTCGGCGCTCGATAAACCGTCGCCCCTGGAGACCGGCTCAAAGTGTCGGTTTATCGAGGGTCGACTTTTTCCAAAGGAAAAATGGCCCAAAAATGCCATTTTTTGTTTTTTATGCTGTTTTTGGCCCTCTTGAACATTTATGCATTAAAATTACACTATTATACCTTAAATTTACCTAATTTTTACCTAGATTATCATAGCAAGCGTTTAAAATCGGGCTGCCAAGGGCCTTGCCAAGGAGCGCGAATTTGAATTTTTGAAATGTGCTATTTTTTGGCTTTCAGGCAAAAATAAGCTCGATTTTCGTGTTCTATGTGGAAAGCAGAGAATATGGGCCAAGTTTTGTCAAAAAAATTAATAAATAAAGTTTTATTCAAAAATTTGCTTTGGTCTCCCAAAGGGAATTTGGTAACACCTATGAAATTCCAAGAAAATATAAAAAATGAGAGAAAATTTGGTTTAAAGGGTAAAAAATGAACGAAAATGGAAGAAATGGGCAAAAATAAGCGAGGAAATTTTTAAAATGTGGAGCAAAATTGAAGAAAAATTTTGAAAATTTGAAGAAAATCTTCAAAATTTTCTCTAGCGCCGCCAATGGCGGCGCCGGAAAAAATTTTCATGTGGTACCCCCTATGCTTTTTTCTTCCGATCCTCCCGAAAGTGTCGGTTTATCGAGGGTCGGTGTCGGTTTATCGAGGATCATTTTGTATGTAAGTCCTTATATTTTGGCCGGAACCGGGCAAAACTGTCGGTTTATCGAGGATGTCGGTTCATCGAAGTGTCGGTTTATCGAGCGCCGACTGTAATCACTATTCAAATAATTTTATTTGCATGCGCCATTATATATCTAATAATTTTAGGCCAACCATCCAAAACCAATCCGATGACTCAGCCCGGCATGATGGGTCAACCAGGCATGATGAGTCAGCCCGGTATGATGGGTCAACCCGGTATGATGGGTCAACCTGGCATGATGGGAGGAACGCCTGGATACGGTAGCACCATGCCAAGTGCTATGACGAGCGGGAGTGGAACATGTCCAATGGGTCAAAAGGCCGATGGATGTGAGTAATAAAAAGTGAAGCATAGCATAAGAATACTTTCAGACTGCGGGTTTCCAAAATTCGTATGTGTCGACCCGAAGGAGAAATGCTACTCCTCTACATGCTGTAAGTATTTTTTATCTGAGTGATCAGCAAGTGTGTGACACCGAAAATGAATTATTAATTAAAAAATCGTTCACTAGTAACATGCACACAAAAGCGTTAGTTAAAACATTTTTTAAAGAAAAATTACTGTTTTTGGTAAAATTATAAACGCCGCTTTGAAAAATTTTGGATACACATTGCCCGGAGATAGTTAATAACTGAAGCCCAAAAAGAATTATGGAGTGTTCGTAGTTTTGCTTTAAGTGCTCTTTTGCCTGGTAAGTGGTTCAAAATTAAAAAATGGACTTTGAAACCTATGAATGAGGTTATAATTTGTCCATGAATGCTCATACCTAGGTCAATATGATTCATCTGCAATGGGCATGGGCATGCCTGGTTATGGATCTTCGATGCCTGGTTACGGTAGCATGCCCGGATATGGCTCTTCAATGGGAATTCCTGCATATGGATCATCGATGGGAATGCCTGGATATGGATCACCGATGGGAATGCCTGGATATGGCTCTTCAATGGGAATGCCTGGATACGGATCATCGATGGGAATGCCTGGATATGGATCACCGATGGGAATGCCTGGATATGGCTCTTCAATGGGAATGCCTGGATACGGATCATCGATGGGAATGCCTGGATATGGATCACCGATGGGAATGCCTGGATATGGATCACCGATGGGAATGCCTGGATATGGCTCTTCAATGGGAATGCCTGGATATGGATCAGCGATGGGAATGCCTGGATATGGATCATGGATGGGAATGCCTGGATATGGATCTTCAATGGGAATGCCTGGATATGGCTCTTCAATGGGAATGCCTGGATATGGATCAGCGATGGGAATGACTGGATATGGTAGCATGCCAAGATATGGTCCATATGGTTCAGGAATGGGAATGCCTAGTTATGGATCTCCGTACAGCTCGATGCCAGGCTACGGAGGTATCCCGTCATATGGTGGCATTTCATCATATCCGCAAACGGGAGGCTATGGTATGGGAGGTTACGGTATGGGATATTCTTCAATGGGCATGTCAAGCCCCTATGGCATGGGAAGCTCCTATGGAATGACGGGAATGCCTTCAATGTACGGTGGAATGTCGATGCCCGGACTTAGATCTCCTAGCATGATGGGCGGTATGGGAGCCGGACTAAGCAACCTTGGTGGGCTCAGTGGTGTAAGCGGAGGTGCCGGCGGTCTCAGTAGTCTTGGAGGAGTTGGTGGAAGCGGAGGAGATCTGGGAGTAATAAGTAGCCTTTTAGCTATTTCGAAACTTGGAAATTCAATTGATATGAGCGCAGATTGTAGCAGTTTTGTAACGTTTTGTTCACAGCAGGTTTGTCTGTTTGCACAACAGTGATAGAAACATTACTCTTTTAACATTTTAAAATTTGGTGGTAAAAAGTCTTGGAAGACGATAGAAATTTTTGATAAGTTTTTGCTTTGTGATGATGTAGTCTTTTTGTGCTTTCGGTACTTGAACCGGTACTGAAATATGAATCGGAACTATCTGTGCCATGCAAAGGCACTAACCATGATTTTCTATTTCAGTCGATTCGAGAAGTTTGTGGCAAGACTTGCAGTGGGAGCGGAATTGGCAATTCTGGAATGGGCATAGGCGGAGTATCTTCACTTGGTGGTGCTTCAGGCGGTTTAGGCGGACTCGGAGGAATGTCTGGCCTGGGTGGAATGTCCAGTCAGGGACTTGGGTCACTTGGCGGTGGTCTTGGTGGCATGAGTGGCCTCAGTTCTGGGCTTGGAAGTGGACTAGGCAGCTTAAGCAGTCTTGGAAGTATGGGTGGCCTAAGTAGTCTCGGAAACTTGGGTGGTTTAGGTGGGCTTGGATCTCTTAGCGGAGGGTTGGGCTCTTTGGGCAGTCTCAGCAGCTTGAGCAGTTTAGGCAAAAAATAATATTGAATGTGTGCATTGCAAATTGGTATAATGTTTGTTATATTTAAATATGTATATATTTGTTTTCTGGAATTTCTGAAGGATTGATAAAAATACAGAATTTTAAAGATATTGCAACTTCTAAAAAGGAGCAAAATCTCGGCCGGATTCACTCAATTTTTGCGAAACGGAAGGTTTTATGAATTTTAACATCACGAATATGCTATATACGAACATGTAGAGAGGTTCGATTTTTTCAGAGGCGCCATTCCTTAAAATTGGCATATCTCAGCAACCACCAAATGAAAAAATATTCTGTAAAATGTACTTATTAGCACACAAGTTACTCTACAATATTGCACAATGGAATATAGAATACCTAAGTTTTTCATAGATAAACCTTATAAAAATAGACAGAAAATCTATGATTTTGGCTTGGCTCAGCTAATCATTAATATCCATTCATTTTCTACAATATACAATTAAAATCCAAACATGGTTATGTAGAGAAAATACTTAGCTATCCAGCGGTATGTAACACTCATAGGCGCTATTATCCGAAACCAACTTTTTGGTTTCGATTCCTCAACCGGAATTAGCTAAGGTATAAATTTCTGCTCAGGTAAAATTAAAGAAACTCAAGATAAGTATCAAGCCCGCCATCTTACTCAAATATTCCGAGGTATGACACGCTGCAAAGTTGGAAATTGAATTGATAACGGGGAAAATTGAGCGCAGTCACATTCTACACATAAATCCTATCAAGATTTTATCAAAATCCATGAGAAATATGACGGAAGTAAGAGAAAAAGTAAAGATAAGGATGCCAGGTAAAGCGCCGATGTCTAACGGTTGATTTTATGGACGTAATCTAAGACTAAATTTAACCTATTCATGTAATCCGCTATAATTGTCTTTTGTTAATTACCTTCATTACCTGATATTTGAATGTAATACTTTCATTTATTTCAATAATGTTAATTTTATACTTACAGAAGTCACCTTATTAATTCAGCCTGCTTTTAGCACAGCTAGGACGGCTTTCAAATCATCCCTATTCAGACTAAAATCAGACTTTTTTCGATTGTTTATTATTTTCTATATAATGCCCTCAGGTTATTATTTCCTTCTTATCATGCCAATCATTACCATTCCGACCCCCGTTTCGTCCTGTTCGACCTATGTCGACCCAATTCTGAGTCGATTTTTTCGGATTAATGGGGGGTAATTACTATAAGAGTGACATATTCTGGGTCGAAACGGCCTGGAAGGGGTCAAAACGCCACTCCACTGACTGACAGACACCAGCAAACGATCTAAAACGTTCTAGCTGCACTAAACCCTAGCAGAGAAGGATCAGGAATAAATCAGCACCTTTATCAACCTCCAGCCTTACCTGCAAAATCGGGTCGGCGCCACCCTTTTCCAGTCAAAAGCTCTGGCTTATCAAAGCCATGACAAGACCGAGCCAAATCTGACCTAAAATTCGGGATTCTAAAATTGAAAGTACCTCTATGAGTGACCCTTTACAAAAAATCTTACCACTACTATGTTGCCATACTATTAAAACGACATCACCCCAATTGGGGGGACCCAACTGGGGGGAAACGTTTACCCCCCCCCTCCCCCCAACTGGTTCCCCCCAAATTGGCTTTTTTATAAAACCGTTTTTTAGCCTAAAAATGCAGTTTTTTGCTCCGCATTCGATGCTTTCGTTCTTTTTGCCTTATAAGGGTTGATCGGGAGCTTGTGCCTAAGATTAGGTCATGCTTTAGCCCAGTTTGTTCGAGCCGCGAGCCTAAATCCTTGTTTGGCGCCTTATAAGGGTTGTTTTAGCCTAAAATAGCGGTTTTATGGCCTAAAATAGAAGTCCAAATTAGGCCAGGTGCATTTTTAGGGCAAAAACGCATTTTTAGGGTAAAAAACGGTTTTATAATAAAAAAGGGAGAACCAGTGGGGGAGAACCAATTGGGGGAGGTTAACGTCCCCCCCAGTTGAGTTTATTAAAACTCTGCAAATTCTTCCTAAAACTCTTGAGTAGAAATCCAGGGCTATCCAAACTACATTAAATTTTAGTTGGACTTTTATTAAATGCACAAACACCTGCGTCAGAAAGGTTGTTTTGCGTTGACCTTTCAAATAAATGAGTTTGTATGAACAGCTAACATTCACGAGCTTCACTCATGATATTTATATTTAAACTAAACTAAAAAGCCTTTTCGGAGCCAAATTCCATTTTAACTAGTGCCTTTTTAATTAGAAAGCTTTTTTCTTTAGTCTCTTTTGCTGCTTTGTGGCCCAGATCCTCCACTCTCACTAAGCCGCTGTTCCGTGTTCGTTTACCTGGAACCAACTTTCTCCGGATCGCTCTGTTACGAGCAAGTGATGGCTCATTTGAATTCTCTCATCGCTAGAAGACGAATGAGCTATCAATTGGCCTGGACATGGGCGAGGAACGAAAGTTATGGCCAGGTGAAATCCCGAAAATGTTATTGGCCCCGGACCCGCGGCGAAGGCCGCGGCGCCCCACTCTTGTCTAAGCTAAGCAAAACAGGTTTTGCTTACTTAAGCCTTGAGCTCTTCTGCTTAGGTAAGACTTTAAATTCTAATCTTTCGTTTAGTTTCTGATCGATGCTCAGACTAAAGCTTAAGTTACTAACCAAAGTAGTGACTTATTGAATTGGCTTTTCTAAAGATTTTTGGGACACTAAATATCAAAAATTTGGGTAAGGAATCGGCATATGTTATAGTTTATTGTTTAATCCTGGAATATCAAAATGAGAGCATTTTATTTACTTCATGGCGGTCCTATAATCCATGTATTGTTAATTTGCGATATTAGTGTGACCGAAGCTAGAGGTGGTGGGGGAGGAGGAGGAGGTAGAGGTGGTGGGGGAGGTGGTGGGGGAGGAGGAAGAGGGGGCGGGGGAAGAGGACGTAGTGGTGGCGGAGGACGAGGAAGTGGAACCTACTATCCACCGCCCACTGCCGATGGAACTCAAACCGGAGGATCACAGGCTTTCGATCCGTTATGTTATGGTACAGTATACGGCTGCTCTCATTTCGGTAATTTTTTAATTTATAACGTCTATGTTTATTTTCGAGTACAGCATTTTAAGTGTTACCGATGTATGTATTAATTTAGAATTAGGGTGTTTGGATATATATTTTAAAGATAACAAAAACCTCCTCTTTGCAAAAAGGCTGCAAAATCAAATTTAAACTTGTCGCAAAATTAATTGAAATTTCTAAGAGGTAGTGGCCTCGTAAATAATTATTTCAATAATTTTAGGGCAACCATATGGTATCATCCCGGCATATGGTGGAATGTCTGGATATCCCCAAACGGGAGGATATGGTATGGGAGGTTACAGTACGCCTTTACACCCATCTATGGGATACGGTATGCCTCAGTCATATGGATATGGTATGCCTTACGTTCAAATGGGCTACAGTCCACCAATGTATCCATCGATGCCATACGGCCAAATGCCATCTGGCCAGATGCCCTATGGAAGTTCATATGGCGTGTCTCCGTATGGTATGGGATATTCTTCTGTGGGTATGTCAAATCCCTACGGCATGGGCGGTATGGGAAGCCCCTATGGAATGACAGGAATGCCTTCAATGTACGGAGGAATGTCGATGCCTGGCTTTAGCACGTTAGGCGATATGGGAGCCGAACTAAGCAATCTTGGTGGGCTCGGTGGTGTAAGCGGAGGAGGTGGTCTCGGTAGTGCTGGATTACTTGGTGGAATCGTAGGAGATCTGGGAATGATAAGTAGCCTTTTAGCTATTTCGAACCTTGGAAAATCAATTGATATGAGCGCAGATTGTAGCAGTTTTGTAACGTTTTGTTCGCAGCAGGTTTGTCTGTTTGCATAACAGTGATATAAACATTACTCTTTTCATCAAAAGCATTGAGCCGAAAATTTTTAAACATTTAAAAATTTGGTGGCATAAGGTATTGGAAAACGATAGAATTCTTAAAAGTTTTAGCTTTGTAGTGATATAGTAATTTGCAATGTAATGCGGGATTTCTTATGTGTTACATACCATTCGATAGGTAAGACTTTTCTCTGTGCAGCGATGCTTAGGTTGTAGTTTTGCGTCGCAAAATATTATTAAATATTAGCGATTCCTTGAGCAACTTCAAAGTCACAGAGTTCCGAGGTATTTAATAAATTTTTATCTGCGAAAAACTCTGGTATCCTATGTTCTAATGTGCGTTAATGTAGACAAAAATGTAGAAAAATAAAAATTTCGGTGTTTTCAAACTTTCATTCTTCATATCATGCATAATATGATAGCATATTTCTGTTTGCTAGCAGGTTCTGTAAAAAGTATGTGGCTGACCTTTACTACGATTACCGCCATACCACTTTATGTATAGTGGCAAAAGAAGATATTTTGACAATTAAAGGTGCTAAAAATAACCAAAAAATACTTTGGGTGTGCTGCGTTCGAACAACCATAATACAAAAGATTTATTGTAATTGAAATACAACGTATACACGGTTTGAAATATGAATGAGTGTGCTGTCCAACGGCATATATCACTCAAGATCAACTTTGTTTTACGCGAAAATGCATTGGCCTTAACCCTCGGAGCCCTGGTCGGACCAAATAGTAAAATCGATACAACTTTTCGTCCTCTACATCACTGTAGAAACAGAAAAATTCTATTGTTCGATTTTTATGATTTTTTGGATTCATTTTGAAAGTCACTTTTTTGACAAAAAATACGTGAGGTGGCTGTTTTTGGAAGACCATATCTCATTTCTTCCGTGATAACAGACTGGAGTGTTATATAGGGTTGGAATGCCTGTTACTCAGGCTACAACCATAGCTGGTTTACAGGCCTTGGTCCCACAGCGAAAATTTTTTTCTGGCGGGAAATTCAAAATTTGTTTTTACGGTGATGTAGAGGACAAAAAGTTGTGTCGATTTAACTATTTGGTCCGACCAGGGCTCCGAGGGTTAAGAAACGGCACGTATTTTTCCGTCAATCCAATAAATATAAAAAAGGTTTTATATTAAGAGTTTGGAGGCCCGGAAAATAACCGAAGTTTTGTTTTCGTAAAAACTTTAAACTGAAGATTTGCATTATGTTTAACGGAAAATTTCCAAACAATTTGCTTCATTTTGATGTTCTTTCTATCGGTGGTAAAATTTTCTTGACGAAGATTAATCAGAAACATCGACAAATATTCACTTAGTCATCAACTAGGACTTACACATCATTGAACATGAATTTTCTATTTCAGTCGATTCGAAAGGTTTGTGGCAAGACTTGCGCTGCGAGCGGAATTGGCACTTCTGGAATGGGCATCGTCAGAGTATCTTCACTTGGTGGTGCTTCAAGCGGTTTAGGCGGACTCGGAGGAACCCTTGACAGTGGATTGGCCTCTTTGGGCAGTCTCAACAGCTTGAGTAGTTTAAGCAAGAAATAATATGTACTACAATCCCTCTTCACAATTCTTTTTCAGGGCAAACTCGATTTCAAATTAGCGCCAAAATAGGGGTAAAAAGGGGCCGCTGAAAATTTTTAATGAGGGGGATTACTCGGCAGGGGTCTCCTCTAGAGATTGGTAAAAAAATTTTAGTGGGGCCTTATTAGAGTAAAAATTTTCTCAGTCAACACTTTTCCCTATTAGAGGAGGCTCTGTTCAGCATCAGGAAAAGAGCCTCTCCTAATAGGGAAAAGTGTTGACTGAGAAAATTTTTACTCTAATAAGGCCCCACTAAAATTTTTTTACCAATCTCTAGAGGAGACCCCTGCCGAGTAATCCCCCTCATTAAAAATTTTCAGCGGCCCCTTTTTACCCCTTTGGCATGCGATTATATTTTGGCGCTAATTTGAAATCGAGTTTGCCCTAAAAAAGAATTGTGAAGAGGGATTGTACATGTTGTAAAAGTATATTATGTTTAAACATACGGGTTTATAAGCTATGACTTGGTATATAACTTTCCTTCAGCACATTTGAATTTGGCGTCAAAAAAAGAAAAAAGGAGCAGAGCGTCTTTACGAAGCCATGTTGTTGCAGGCTTGGTCGAAAAGTTGGGGTTTTACCAAAATTTTAGCCTGCAAAATGCTTTTATGTGGGAGCGATAACCCGAAAAATAAATAGCCCTTTTATATGTTCAAAGGAGTGAGTAACAGGCTCAGAGAACGACGAGCGCTGTGTATATTGTAATGCTAATTTTGTGTGCAAACGACTCTTTTTAACAGTTGCGGCTTTTATTTTCAGTAAACATAACAATGAAGTAAATAGACGGCAGTTTACAACAAAATGGTGAAGTTTTTATTTCATTAAATTAATAATAATTAACAATTAACTTACTTAAATCATATTAACTTACTTAACTCAAAATTCACTTAACCGCAATCCCAATCACTTCTTACTCATTTCTCAACTTAACTTTCCTAACCCCTTCCTACCCCTTAACCTTTTAATACATTAATCCTACCCCACCTTATTAACACTTATACCTTTCTCACTTACCCATTTGACTCCTTATTCACCCTCGCTTTCCACAACACTTATTCGCTTAAAATTAACTTTCACTTACCATTTTAAATATTATTACCACTATCAATTAAAACTAAATCCCCAAATTACCCACACTATTAACACCACCACTCACTTATTCTTATTCCCTTTCTTTTATTAATCCTTATTCGCTTATTACCTACTTTTAAAACTATTTTAACTCACTTATTACTATTAAATTCTCCTAACCCCTTATCCTTATTCAAATCACGTTACAAATTACTCACTATTCACTTACTAATTATCACTTATTCAACTTCTTACTCCACTTCTCATTTCTACTTAAATTTATTAAAATTACTTATTAAAATTTAAACTTAAAATTTTTCCTATTAAATTTACCACTACACAACTTAAATTTTAAAAATTATTCAAACTTAAATTATTTCTTTTAATAATTTTATCCAAATTCACTTACATTTATCCTTTTATTACTTAACTTACTTACTCACTTACTCACTTATTCACTTACTTACTTACTCACTTACTCACTTATTCACTTACTTACTTACTTACTTACTTCACTTACTCACTTTCTCACTTACCCACTTATTCACTTACTTACTTACTCACTTACTCACTTACCCACTTACCCACTTACTCACTTACCCACTTACTCACTTATTCACTTACTTACTTACTCACTTACTCACTTATTCACTTACTTACTTACTCACTTACTCACTTATTCACTTACTTACTTACTCACTTACTCACTTACCCACTTACTCACTTATTCACTTACTTACTTACTCACTTACTTACTTACTCACTTACCCACTTACTCACTTATTCACTTACTTACTTACTCACTTACTCACTTATTCACTTACTTACTTACTCACTTACTCACTTACCCACTTACTCACTTATTCACTTACTTACTTACTCACTTACTCACTTATTCACTTACTTACTTACTCACTTACTCACTTATTCACTTACTTACTTACTCACTTACTCACTTACCCACTTACTCACTTATTCACTTACTTACTCACTTACTCACTTACTCACTTATTCACTTACCCACTTACTCACTTACCCACTTACTCACTTATTCACTTACTTACTTACTCACTTTCTCACTTACTTTCTCACTTACTCACTTACTCACTTACTCACTTACTCACTTACCCACTTACTCACTTACCCACCTACTCACTTATTCACTTACTCACTTACTTTCTCACTTACCCACTTACTCACTTATTCACTTACTCGCTTTCTCACTTACTCACTTATTCGCTTACTTACTTACTCACTTTCTCACTTACCCACTTATTCACTTACTTACTTACTCACTTACTCACTTACTCACTTACCCACTTACCCACTTACTCACTTACCCACTTACTCACTTACTTACTTACTCACTTACTCACTTATTCACTTACTTACTTACTCACTTACCCACTTATTCACTTACTTACTTACTCACTTATTCACTTACCCACTTACTCACTTATTCACTTACTCACTTACCCACTTACTCACTTACTTACTTACTTACTCACTAACTAACTTTCTCACTTACTCACTATGCCCTTTTAAGGGTTGTTCGGAAGCTTAAGCCTAAGACCAAGTCCCTTAGGAGCCCTTATACTTTAGTTATACTTAAGTCCCTTATACTTCCTCAGAAACTTGCCTGGATCTTAAAATCTTGAATACTTCTCACGAACCTTGAGTTGATCTCAAAATCTTGAACACTTTTCAAGAAACTTGCCTTTATTTTAAAATCTTGAATACTTCTCCAGAAACTTCCCTGGATCTTAAAATCTTGGACTCTCTTCAATAGCCCCAAATTTTCTGCTCTTTAGCCTGAAACCTATCAAAAAAACATTTTTTCAAAAAACCGAAATCCAAAAATACCAAAAGCAGATATACTTCAAATCACCTAAATTTACGATACAAATCAAAAAAGAACAAACATTCACTGTTAAAACCCTTAAAAACACGTTTTTACATTTTGGCGCGAATTCAAACTTTTCAAATTTCAAATCTGATTTCAAAATCGGATTCAGCATATCCGAAAACCCCTGTATGCAAATTTTCAGCAACTTTTACCGTCAGAACCAAAAAACCCATTTTTTAACCAAAAAATGACCAAAAATTCATAAAAAATGATAGAAAAAACGAAATCCAAAAATTCCAAAAGCAGAAATACTCTAAATTACCTAAATTTACGATACAAATAAAAAAACAGCAAACATTCAATCAAAACAACGCTTAAAAACACGTTTTTCAATTTTGGCGCGAATTCAAATTTTCAAATTTCCGATATGACAATTTTATGCCACCTACCAGACCATTACCTACAAAATGAGCTATTACTCATCAAAATCTAACGACAGGATCGCGAGATCCTAGCGTTCCAAGCAAGCAAGCAGACAGACAGAATTCTGCAAAATAATATAGTAAAATCTTGATAAGTTTTTTTTTAATGAAAATGAACTCGCGCACGCGACAATGTACCATTAATTGTAGGCCACTCTGTATGTGACTTTTACAATTTCACCGATAAAAGATGCAGAGGTTCAAACTTTTTAGCAATATTTAAAATTTATTTAAAAATATAGAGACAGATATCTATGTCACTTCATACATTTTTCTGGTATGCGAAGTTTTAAGTAAACCTATTTTCTAACACTTCACTACCGCCAATATACACCTGGAACATGCTAGCAATTTGGATGCATAAATAATGACTGTAAAATGCACTTCGTTATTAGTTTCGGCAGATGTTAACAAGATGTTAGGAACTACGAATTGTGAATAAATTACGTCCTTATCAGACACGTACAGCAAATTTCGGCACATTGGGATGAAATACAATCACAAATTTCATTTAACCTTATGCTTGTTACACTTAATCAGTTTTCTGCTGTCCTAAGATTTAAACACATACAGCGATAGGAATTAATATTACTGCACTTCCGGTTTACTTTAAAGCGTGTTTTTATTTGGCTTACCTATTGTTTGCGGGAAACGGTAAAAAGGACAAAAATAGGGTAGGATAGAGCACTTTAGTTTTTACTACGGCATACAAAAATGCATGATATTGGGTTGATCCAGAAGTTCTGCGGTTCTCTCCAAAACTCATGTTTTTAGGCCCGATATCGCTTTTCTGAGGGCACTTTTCCAATCTAACTCGGCGTGAAATAGGGGGTAGGACAAGGCCGTTTTTTTCTAAAACGCCGTTTTTGGCTAAAAATGGCATATTTTGTTGGAAAAATGGCCATTTTTGACTACTTGACGCTGAAGAAAAAATTTGTGAAGGGGTAAAACCACATCCAAAAAACACATTTTTGGCGCGAAAAATTTTTTTCGATTTTTTCGAAAACCATGTGGTCCCCCTTTGCTTCGAAAAATCAATTTTTAAAAATCGTGATAATTTTTTTCGCAAATGTGGTTTCTGGTGGTAATCCGATGCGCTGATTCCGAATTTGCAATTAGTTTTTAGATATTGCGCCAAAAGTGGCCATTTTTTAATCACAATGTGTACTTTTCTGCCAAAAATTGTAATTTTTTTACGGAAAATTGCCACTTCTGGCGCAATATCTAAAAACTAATTGCAAACTGCTCTGCCTTTTTTGTGTGCGGAGCGCTGGCTTCGTCTCTTGAGAAATATTTTTTGGGAGACAAAGGAAAAGCGAAATAGCGCACAGCGCTTGTTTTTCCAATGATTAACCCTGGAAGGGCCGGTGCGCCCAAGTGTCTTAATCGACACAACTTTTTGTCCTCTACAAAGCTGCGAAAAAAGTTTTTGGCTATGAGTCGTTATTTCGCAGTTATGGGCCCGATTTCTAAATACACTTTTTTCGACCAAAAATTCGTGAGCTGGCTGTATTCGGAAGGCGATATCTTATTTCTATCTTATTCCTAATTATAGAGAAGAATTACAAGCCATACAGGGGGCGTTAATTACAGGTTAGGATTCCAGCGATATATAACACTGCCGGCATTGGGCGCGAGAGAAATAAGATATCGCTTTCCGAATACAGCCACCTCACGAATTTTTGGTCGAAAAAAGTGTATTTTGAAATCGGGCCCATAACTGCGAAATAACGACTCATAGCCAAAAACTTTTTTCGCAGCTTTGTAGAGGACAAAAAGTTGTGTCGATTAAGACACTTGGGCGCACCGGCCCTTCCAGGGTTAAGAATAGAGAAGAATTACAAGCCATGCAGGGGGCGTTAATTACAGATAATACGGTATTGTATATCACAAAATGCCTCTAACGAATTCCGAATGGTGTGATGGCGTACACAATACAACCAATTGTTGCCAGCGCATGGCTCAACCCATTTACCAGTGCAAAGGAATCGAATACGAATATTTCTGCGAAGACGAAACTTTCTTTGAATCACTAAACCTTTGGTTCGAGATTCCTATCGATATTATCGATGTGATTCTCTCGATTATGATCATTCTAATCTCCATATATGGCAAGATCAACGGGACCTTCAAGTGGTGCATAATGAACATTGCTATACTTCATCTGCTATATCCGATATTTTCGAGATTTATCGCAAAGCAAGCCATTGCTCCGCATTGCAGGTCTAGTTACTGTGAATGGGGATGGTCCAAACTGGCTGCTGGTTTATTTATGACCAGTTTTTTAGGTAAGGTAATAGGAAATGTTTGAAAGACGTGTTTCATGTCATTTCACCCATTCTGTGGGTTGAGTGAGAGAGTACAGCGCTGTGATTAAACCATAGGCTAGAAAAAGAAAAATACAAAAACCCGTTACGCAATCCACACGTGCGTACACGTAGTGTTACACATTATTTGAAGAACAGTTTAAAAATTAAACTATGAGTTGCACTAAATTATGATCCTGCTAAATTATGATCAACCGACCCTTGGTGCGATGGACAAAAGTCCGCTCTTTTTTTGGAAAGAGCCGTCTTCAGAAAAATGAATCAAATCAGAAGGAGTGTATATCTTTTGGTAAAAACCAACCAATATTACCAGGAATATTACCAGAATAGAATAATGCTGGAACATTATAGCCATCGGCACCCAAGGCGTGACGACATCAATCGCCGGCTCGCTACCATTAGCCTTAAATCGCTTCGCGCTAACTCATCAAAATCGGCTCTATGCGTTTTTCTTCGGCACTGGAAAGCGGACATTTTGGTTCCTGCTTTTGTATGATTTAATCATGTTTGGGATATTTTACACGTGTTACCAATTATCAATTCTTAATGATTTAAAAGTCCTGACATTTAACTCCACTATCTACTACACTATAACAATATCTATGGTAGTCATAGCAAACTCCTTAGGTCTGATTCTCATGATCTTTGTTTTGTACCGAATTTACTCTTCCGTTATACGAAATATGAAGTTGGATCAGAAACAAATGCTGCAGGAAAGAAAGAGGATTGCTTGGATAATTGTGGCTCAAAGTATCATAAATTTCTTTCTATGTGCTTCGAGAATTGTTGCATTTTACAATGTTTCTTTGGATTTCGGCGGTTTTCCAACGATAATGTGTTACAACCCGTATGGCAATTTTTATAATGCATTTTCTTATGTCTTGCAAGAATTACTTGTGTGTTTTGACTGTCTTATTTATTTATTCGTTTTATCTCCTTATAGACTCGAGTTATTTAGATTCTTGAATAGGAAAAGGGTGCGTGTTATTATTGTATCGAACGGATCGCAGGCACAAGTTGACAATTTAGTAAAATAAAGATAATATTAGTGAAAGTGAATATTATGAACTTGTTTATTTGATTTGTCATCAAAAAAATATCCTATGAGGTTTCTGTGCTTTTCAAGAGAAATGTGCCAACTCACAAACCTGTGTCTCAATAATGCATCTATATAAGCAAGCATGGCAACCGGACCGGGAGTTACTTTTCCAGCGGACCAACCTTCCAGAAAATAAGCACCTCTAGAAAAGCACTCTGTGGCACGAAATTTTTTGAACAAAAATTTTTTGATTATTCAGGAATATTTTTCTATTTTTTATTTTTGCCGAAAACTAGGCAACATACCTACCGTATTTCGTCTAAAATAAGCCCCCTCTAAAATAAGCCCCCTCTAGAGGGTATTATTGAAGCGTATAAAACGCAAGAGTTTGTTTTAAACAAATATTTTTCTATGGGTGAAATGCAAACATTGTTTCGCCCATAATCTGAGACAATGTTTGGGATTTGCCGTAAAGTTAGGGCTCGTCAATCAGACCTTTACGACATGGTGAAAAAATAATAAGATGAAATTTTGTGGGGAGAATAAAACGAGTGTGAATTACTAATAAGATAAAATTGAAAAGGTGAAATATAAGCGCGAGTTGGATAACAAAATAGAAAAGACGAATAGAATAATCGCGAGTGGAATAACAGATAGAAAGATAATTTCAAACATTGCTATCTTTTTATGTTTTACTTTTCGTCGCGAGACAAACAATGTTTATGAGTAATTCAAAAAGTGTTTAATTTTATCAAGAGATTTGTTTTAGTCTCTTATAAAAATTGTATATTGAAAAATATAAGCCCCCCTCCAAAATAAGCCCCGGGGCTTATTTTGGAGGACAGCGATGTTAGGCCATATTTTTTAGTTTTTTTTTGCCTTATTATGTATTTTAGTGCATTTTAAAGGCTTCTTTGGTGTTTCTAAGTCTAGTTACACTATAACAGGTTTTTAATACGTGAAATATGATTAATTCCTATTAATTTTACAAAAAAAGTTGGTTTTTCAAAGAAAAATAGCGAAAATATAGATTTTCACATTTTTCAAAAATTTGTGTAATTTCTCTGCTTTTTTCACTTTCTTCTTTGATTAACTATACTATAAATGTCATCTTAAGCTGCTGTGCGCCACAATATTACATATTTTTAACATAAATACAGGGTGGGCCAAATATTTTCTTAGATTTGAATTGCTTCTAAAACTGAAATTTTGTGGATAAGTAATGTTGATCTTTTTTTGTAGTTGTAGCGCAGAATGTGGCATTTTATATGAGTGGAAAATCGACACAATATGAAAACAAAATAATTATCAAGTCAATGAAATAGTGAGACCACTCACTTTTTCATATTACTTGTCCGTTTGAGCCCTATTTTCGTGTCAGGACCATGTTTTTATCAGGTTTTATTTATCTCAATAAGTAGCAAATTTTGTCAGAGAAGGTATAACATGCTATAGGTCACCTTGCTTCCCTGAGGAGCTGGAAGCCTTGAAAAGCAACTCACTTTCCACAATTTCCGCAAAAATGACTGATCACCTAGTGAAATCATCATTTTTAGCTACAACTACAAAAAAGATCAATATTACATGTCCACAAAATTTCAGTTTTAGAAGCAATTTAAATCTAAGAAAATATTTGGCCCACCCTGTATATTGGTTTGGCCGGAAACACATGATCGTTTCTAAAAAATAATTTTTCTATATAACATAAGAACGCCTAAGAATGTTATATACCGCTGGATAGCTAAGTTTTTTCTCTACAAAAACATTTTAAATTTTAAAGGTTTTAATTTTACATTGTAGAAAATGAATGGATATTTATGATTGCATGAGGTGCATCAAAATAACAGATTATTGAGGTATTTTAATTAATTTTATCTATGAAAAACTTAGGCATTCTATATTAGAGGTCGGATTGCTCTCTAGTCGAAATTTGGTTAAATATCGCTAATTTTTGCTTTATTTTACAGAATTTGTTCTTCTTGAAAAACAGGATAAAATGCAAATTTCGATTTCGAAATTGGTCGAATTTTGCAAATCGAAATTTGCATACAAAATTTGCGAACAAAATTTTTTTATTGATAACAATTTCGAATATTTTCTCTGGCTGTTTGCCTTTCGGTATTGACTAAGAAGTAAAATTTATTGCTGATATCTTTAATAACACCAAATTGACAGGCCCAAGCTCGAACTTAAACCAAGGTCGATCTTAAAAATTCGAACATAACTGAGGTTTTTAAGGGATTTCCATAAATTTCTGCTAATTCCAAATAGAAATCGTCTAACTTAAACGTCTAACTTAAACAATAAATTAAAACAAAAGAGAAGACGACAAAAGTGAATAAAAAACTATCGAAAATTTGATGGTATGGGTTTCATAGCAGCAAATTATTACATACAGAAAATTATGTGACATGTAATTGCCATATTATCAGTATAACTGACATTTAATCCTTTTATACATTCATAAAAATTAGCCATAATATCCAGATATCATTTCATTTGACCAAGGAGCTTTCGACTCTGCGACAGGTGAAAATTTTTGAGATTTTGTGTTTGCAAAGCTGTTTCACTTTGTTTCCACTATTCGTTCCAGTTATTCGTAAGCCTCCGAAATTCTTGAAACGGTAAATTGTCACCTAAATCCATCATGTGTTTGTTTATTGAGTAATTTTGTGCAGAATGTAAATTAAGTTTAAAGATAACCGAGAATAAAAATTGTGCAGTCAAATGGGGTTCAGGTAAGATCAAGTAGTTGTTGTGAACTCCGGTAGAAGGATAAAACATTTTTTAAATGAGGTAAAAGGCCGAATTGAATGTTCAAATCCGATATGTCGGAATTGTTAAACTTGTGCATTGTCACAGTAAAAATCCAATGTTTTACAAAATCTCTTTTGAATAATCTATCGAAAATTATATAACGGAAGCCATTTACCAGCAATAATTAACATTTATATTGCACTCACGTAAACCCCACTCACGTAAACAAAGGAAATTACGGATGAAGCACACGTTTCCGTATAAAGTTGAAATAACAAATTTCCTGTAATAAGTAACCTCGGTAATCGGCACATGTCAAAAGCGTCGAAAATATCGAATATCCCGAGTGTCCATAATTCGAACTGTGGTTTACTCGAAAGCCACTTTTTGGCATAAATGGCGCTTTTTGGAAAAATAGCATTGATATTGCATGAGAGTTTTCTTTGTGTCACTCTTTTAAGCGCTAAACTTCCTTCACATGACAATTTGTTAACAAAACGCGTAATATTTCGCAATCATTCAATAATTTCACGTCTGTGGGTCACAGCAAAACCTGAATAAACAAAGATACAATAAAATAATTTTAGGAGTTTATTTAAACGAGAGGTGGGGGAGGTGAAATTCGCCCCTTTACGCAAACGAAATAATCAAAGGATTTCAAGCCTGCCCACTCTGGCGAAAGTTTTGTCCCAGAACTTTCGGAGACAGTAATGTGTTTGCGCCAACACCTGCCACTGCAAATTATTTCATGAGATCAAGATCAAGTTCTCGTATTACCCTGTAATAATGACTGGCATATACCTGAATCTTATAACCTTATTTGGTGATTAGGAATTAATCACCTTTATTGATCATGATTTTTGCTCTATGTATTTTATTATCGATGTTACTGGCTACTATAAAAGGCCAATGCCCGATGGGCATGGAGAAAGATGGATGTAATTTTTTATCTTTAATTTAATTTAATCTCACTAAATGTACAGGATATTAAAGCCTGCTGATAGAAGCATGATACTTAGTAGCCTTATTGAAGCGCAATTTTGGATTGATACTATTAGTATACATTTCTTCACCTTATCGCCATTTCGTTGTTGTTTGCAAGACACGAAAATTATTTCTGTTTTTCTTTCTCAATTCTGCGTTGAGAATTGCCACAGCGTTTTATGTTAGGCTATTCTCAAATTTTACCGTCAAAATATTATGGACAATAAACAAAAAACTATGATATTAAATAAAACGACATTTTTGCAAGAAAATTTTAAGCGAAAAATTATAGAAGGGTATTTTTCTGAAAATAATGTAAAGTCCCTCTTAGTCAGACCACAAGTTTATCAAAATACTTTAATTTTTGGACCAAGGTCCATTCCCAGTACTTGAAAGTCGAAAATTCCAGCATCTTTGAAAAATGTGTTACAGTTTAATTTATAACAGTTTTTGCTTACAGATTGTGGCTTTCCAAAATTTGTGTGCGTCGACCCTAAAGAGCAATGTGTATCCTCTGCATGCTGTGAGTTCTTTTCATTGCCATTAATTGTTACAGAATCCATTGAGTACAAATCATTTTGAGTATATAAAATCTCATAAAAATTAGACTTATTAGAATTCAGCTTTCAACATTTCGAACACTATCTTTTCTAAATCTAGAAAAGCTTTTGTCTTAAAAGTTTGGCTCAACAAACGATAAAAGTTGGAATCCAAATTTTTTGCCATTCCAAATAATTCATTTTTAAAGCAATCCCAAATTTGATAGGTTTCACTTTATTTCTGCGCTGTGGCGCGTCAATTCGTATATAATTTGACGGGTTCCGTACGTATTATGGGCTGGATAAATCGTTAGTAACAATCCATTGTATATATAAGTCAATTAAAAATTGCCCGGAGATATGGCAGCATTAACCAGGTAGTTCTGAAGTCTTGAAAATTCATGAAACAATTCTTGAGTTCGAATCATTTAATACAAAACATCCTACCGTAAATCCTCCAATAAGTCCCCCGGGGGACTTATTGTTTCGTAAGGGTTTTCAAAAAAATTTTCAAATTTCGAACTCAATTTTCTCCGATATTTTCAATGACAATGTTTTGGCATGGGGGTTTTTCTTACGTAACTCGACGAGATCTACACAAATATGCACTTAGTTTTTTTTCGGGCGAGACCGCAAGTACGTTTGGCATTCTGTTTGAGGGGGGGACTTATTTGAGGGGGACTTAATTGAGGGGGGGGACTTATTGGAGGATTTACGGTATATTTGAACCCAGATTTATACTTCAAATTCAGAGAATGAAATGAAATTTCCGAAGTCGATTGAGTACCCGCATATACAGGACTAAATCCAATTGTGGCCGTATAGAACATAGATAATATATACGTACAGTCGGCGCTCGATAAACCGTCGCCCCTGGAGACCGGCTCAAAGTGTCGGTTTATCGAGGGTCGACTTTTTCCAAAGGAAAAATGGCCCAAAAATGCCATTTTTTGTTTTTTATGCTGTTTTTGGCCCTCTTGAACATTTATGCATTAAAATTACACTATTATACCTTAAATTTACCTAATTTTTACCTAGATTATCATAGCAAGCGTTTAAAATCGGGCTGCCAAGGGCCTTGCCAAGGAGCGCGAATTTGAATTTTTGAAATGTGCTATTTTTTGGCTTTCAGGCAAAAATAAGCTCGATTTTCGTGTTCTATGTGGAAAGCAGAGAATATGGGCCAAGTTTTGTCAAAAAAATTAATAAATAAAGTTTTATTCAAAAATTTGCTTTGGTCTCCCAAAGGGAATTTGGTAACACCTATGAAATTCCAAGAAAATATAAAAAATGAGAGAAAATTTGGTTTAAAGGGTAAAAAATGAACGAAAATGGAAGAAATGGGCAAAAATAAGCGAGGAAATTTTTAAAATGTGGAGCAAAATTGAAGAAAAATTTTGAAAATTTGAAGAAAATCTTCAAAATTTTCTCTAGCGCCGCCAATGGCGGCGCCGGAAAAAATTTTCATGTGGTACCCCCTATGCTTTTTTCTTCCGATCCTCCCGAAAGTGTCGGTTTATCGAGGGTCGGTGTCGGTTTATCGAGGATCATTTTGTATGTAAGTCCTTATATTTTGGCCGGAACCGGGCAAAACTGTCGGTTTATCGAGGATGTCGGTTCATCGAAGTGTCGGTTTATCGAGCGCCGACTGTAATCACTATTCAAATAATTTTATTTGCATGCGCCATTATATATCTAATAATTTTAGGCCAACCATCCAAAACCAATCCGATGACTCAGCCCGGCATGATGGGTCAACCAGGCATGATGAGTCAGCCCGGTATGATGGGTCAACCCGGTATGATGGGTCAACCTGGCATGATGGGAGGAACGCCTGGATACGGTAGCACCATGCCAAGTGCTATGACGAGCGGGAGTGGAACATGTCCAATGGGTCAAAAGGCCGATGGATGTGAGTAATAAAAAGTGAAGCATAGCATAAGAATACTTTCAGACTGCGGGTTTCCAAAATTCGTATGTGTCGACCCGAAGGAGAAATGCTACTCCTCTACATGCTGTAAGTATTTTTTATCTGAGTGATCAGCAAGTGTGTGACACCGAAAATGAATTATTAATTAAAAAATCGTTCACTAGTAACATGCACACAAAAGCGTTAGTTAAAACATTTTTTAAAGAAAAATTACTGTTTTTGGTAAAATTATAAACGCCGCTTTGAAAAATTTTGGATACACATTGCCCGGAGATAGTTAATATAGAATTACTTGTGTGTCTGGATTGTCTAATCTATCTCTTCCTTTTGACTCCTTATAGAGAACAATTGTTTAGATTCTTCGGAACAGGAAAGGTTCATTCGGTCGTTGTGTCGAGTGGATCACAGGCTCTAGTAGATAATTTAGTAAAATAGAAAAAAATTGTATGCAACTGCACAAGAATTTGAATAAAATAATTTTGTTTCAAAATGTTTTGTATTCTTTGCAAATTATGTGCTCGTCTGGATTGTTTGATTTGTTTTAGTTTTCCGTCGCAGAATCGAGATTCAAAGTGGTATACTCGTATTTTTGAATTTCAGGAGTCAATATCTTTAATGTTTTTCAAAGCATTCTCCAAAGTAATTACTTCCTTTGACAAGTCAGCGTATAATTTGAGACAAAATGAAGGAAAGTTTAAAACCCATTGTTGGCGCCAAATTACAATAATGCCAACGTTATGGAATAAACGGAAAATCATTTATTTAAATTGCCATTTTTCTCTCAAATCCAACCGTAAACGTTGATGAGATGTTTTGTTGTTTTAAATGTTTCAATTTTTATAATCCTTACTTTTCGCCAAAGTTTTCTGAGAAATGATACAAATACTTTCTTGTTTCGGATGTAGACATGATGATAAACTCCTAAAACTTTTCTCCGCCTTCGGTTTTACTGCCAGAAAATGTCGTTTTTCGATTTCTATGGCGAATTTTACCAGCTTTAGTTCTCAGTTCTTATTTTCAATGGGAAAATAAGAAGATCCACTTGTTTAAAAAAAATTACTCCCGGCGCTCACTACTAAAGCCCTGTATTTTGAATTCATGAGCAAAATTCTAATTACATATCCTTATTAAGCATCCATCTTAAAAGGACCCTAACGGAGGCACACTGGTGTTATAGGACATGGGCATTAGTTAACGTCACTATTAACTAAGCACTAAGTGCAACATTCTCTGGAAAACCTGGAAAAAACACGATTTTCCAGGGGGTTGCACTTTTCAGGGGTTAAGTTGGGGGGGGGGAGGGGGTAAAAACGTTTTTCTTCGATTTTTAGAAACTAGACACTTGCCGCTACGTTTCCGCAAAAACACCTACTACCCATAGTATGAAAATAAAAAAGTTACGGCCAACCCTCTCTGGAACCCACTGGCAAATCCACACGTGCGCAGACCTAGTGTAATTGGTCGAGATAAACAACCTTTACAAAAGGTTTTCTAGAGTCATTGTACAAAATTAATGTTGGGGAAAATCGTCCTCTAGTATAATATTTTTAGATCAATTTCTCCGAGGATGCCTAAATACCCAAAGCATTGTCTTGATTCGGATTTTACTCAACTGACCGTTTGTAATTCCGTTGAAGAAGTGAAAGGATTTTGTGGATCAAAAGGAGTCGTGTTTCAAAAGCGTCATTTTAATGGTACTAAATTGCGATTCCAATGTTCCACTAACAATAGACGGAAAGATGAACTGTGCAATATGATTATAGTTGCGATCCAACAGGACACCGGTGAATTTTATGTGTACAGCCGAGGAGAACACAATCATCCTGTCATATGCCGAACGCCTCGTGGAACGACTACAGGTGTATTTTCGAGCGTTCAAGTGTATTTTCCAATGTGACATACGTGCCAATTCAAACGTCGATACTCCGATACCACTGACTGGGTATATTGGCCTAAATGTGCACGTTTAAGCATTCAGGTCCCTGTTTACCTTTTCATACCGAATGAGCAAATGTTTCAATCTCTCGGCACCAGGTGGGTAAAGAGACACTTGGCTCAGCATGTGAGGTCCAATATTGATTGTAGCTTGTTCTTGTAAGCTTAAGCATTCACTTCTAGGCCAACGTCGGCTTAGGTAAAACCGCTAAGCTAATTTGGAGTTATACAGGATGTTCAATTTAAACGTAACGTTTTCTTTTTAAAATATCTTTTTTTAATTCGCGCATAAGATATAAGTGTTTACCAAAAAATGTCCTGAAAATTAAGTCTAGGTAAAACCCCCCCCCCCGGGTAAACCCCCCCGCTCGCCATTTTTGCCATAACTTTTTACTGGAACCTTCTAGAAGGATGAGTAATAGCTTAAATGGAAGCTAAGACTCTGGGCTACAAATCGGTATATTACTTGCCACATCTCGATTCAAGATTCTCGAGATTTAATTATTTTTGCCGCTTTTTGGTCCATTTTTGGCCAAAAATTGCAATTTTTCACAATTTTCAGGACATTTTTTGGTAATGAGCGGTTTTAAGGGGTTTTTGATGGGCTGATTTCGATTCTGCAATTAGTTTTTCAATATCGCACCATAAAACTGCAATTTTTGACCATTTCTGGGCCAAAATAGCGCATCCGGGCAGAATGCCAAGAAAACGCCAAATTTGAATCTAGAGTTAAAAACTGACCTCAGATTCTGAATCAGCACACCTGAAAACCCCCAGGTGCAAAAAATGGCTACAAACGGCCGTCTAAAACGGCCAAAAACCTAAAAAATCCGCAATTTTGCAGCGATAGGATTTTCGGAAAATTTCTTCCGCCTTTGGCAAGGCTGTTTTCCACTTTTTTGTATGCCGATCGGGCTCATCTTTTTTTAAACAAAATGGTAAAGTCTTGGCTACAAAATGATGAGTTTTGCTCCTCGCTAATTTATACTATAACTACAATAGTAATCCTAATAGTTTTTAATCTTTCACGGTTAGAATAAATTTCAGAAAAATCGGATCGGCTAAACGGTGTATTTCGCGATAAATACAGTATTCCCGAAAGTTGTCGACATATCGGTACTGTGGATTCTGTCGATGAAGTAGAAAAATTTCGCAAAGCGCAGAAGGTTTACTGTGCCCAGAAGACATTCAACGGCGAAAAGATGCGGTACCAATGCTCGGCCTGGAAGACTGATTGCAAATATAGCGTTTATTGCATTATCAATGAAGAAGGAAAATATCAGCTTTACGAAAGAGGAGAACACAACCACTCACTCGAAAGTGGAGCTGCCATCAAACCGAAGGCCAAAAAGTGTAAGTTCATCTCAAATGCATTCAATTAGATTTCATCCCGAAATTACTTCTGCCATATTTTCGGTCTTTTGAATTTTCTCCACTTTTGATTACCTAATTTTTAGGATAAAAAGCAAAATTTTGGGTATTCGTAATCACTAGCAATCGAAGTGATCTTATAACATTTTAAAAATAATATACACCATGTATGTTGAAAACGAAATTCAGCATTTAAAGTCTGGCTAAGTTCAGCGATCGTTTTCGCGTAAATACGTTTCCAACAATATTCACCACAAAATCCTGTTTTAGCAATAATCAATACAACAAATGGAAATAGCCTAATCGAGAAACGTGATGAACTTCTCAGGAAATTAATTGTAAGTATTTACACAATATGATAATGTGAATCAACTTTTATTCTTTAATCCAGGTCTCATGTGAATCACGTTAAAGAGAAAAAATACACTTAAGGATTTTTCGCATTTTGGTATCAGATGAAATGTTAATTGTTACAAAAAATATAGAACTGTTCGGAAAGCAGACAGAATATTAAGGTGACATGTATCGCAAGTTAATGATTTCGAGATTAAGGCTAATTTTGCTGCGATTTGGTGCTTCATAACTCCAAGGGATGGTTTTCCATCTTGAAAATTTTCTTTAGTTCCATAGCTTGGATATTTTGCATAACAAATTTCAAAACTGCAGGACATGCCATATTGATATATCTGCTTTACATTTTAGTCGGCTGAAATCCCAAGCGAAAATACCGATTCCTACGCTTCAATAATTGACACACAGAAGGAAGAGGAATGGAAATACCTGGCTACCTTTGACTCCTTGAACGAGCTCAAAATGATATGTGCGGATCGAAAAGTAGAGGCTTATGAAACTTTCCAAACAAAAACCGTTTCCCACTACAAATGCAAAGAGAACTCCGACTGCCCCTATCGAATGCTCTCCGCCCATTTAAGGTGGAAGCGGTATGATTTGTACGAGAGATACGAGCACAACCATCCTATTCCTGACTCGATGGTCGTGGTAGCAGTTTCACTGGAAAATTTCATCAACAACAGACATAAAATCGTGCGAGATACTGAGTCGTCTTTGGCAGCCAGGAAGATCATCAACTTGGATTCATCGAAATGGCGACTAATTATGATTGGACAAGACATTTCAAAGGACGATTTGTTCAAAATCTACACAGCGTGCAGCGTTGAGCCATATGGGACAACTTTGAGCTATGGGGCGAAACACAATACTCTAAAGGCCGTACTCCATTATTGTGTGTCGATGCTCCACTCAATTACAAAGGCTAGCGGATTAACTTCAAAGTGCAGCTATGAGATTATTAGTGTAGTCTTGAATAGCGGTGAATGCCAACTTTACGAAACCGGCAACCACGATCATTTGCAGAAGATTCCACAAAACTTGCGTAAGTTTTGATTCACTTTTTTCAAAAGAGAGTAAAACATGACAAAATCATCACAAAAACAGTCGTTAAACATAACAGTTGCAGTAAGATCAGTAGACTGGTTGGGGAAAAGAGGTTAAAGTGCAACTGATTCGTGTTTTTAGTTATAACATCACAAGAATAAGCACTGGTAACGGCTCAAAACGTAGCCTAAGCTACAGTCCAATTGTTGGGCTGTCGTTTTTGTGTATTTAAAACATTATACAGAACTTAAGCTTATGATGTGTGACGATGGAATAAATGGAATTTGGGAGCACTTTGGGCGGTCCGAGGGTCAGTGACCCGGTATACCCTTACAATGAACCTTATAGCTATATCACACCGGTTGAGACGCCGCAATGCCACTATTTTCAGAGTCAAAAATACACAATAGCCATATTACGCCAAAATTTTATAAGAAACGCACTATTTCTGAAAAGTATTCCGGGATCTTTTGGCGTTGCTGGTTGAGGACCAACCGATACCCAACTCTCATGCCCACAACTAAACAACAAGGATAAATAAATTCTCTACAAGGGTAAAGATATGGCCCAATGTGTTCAGATCGGCCTACCGAACAGTATCATTTTCAATTCTGCAAATTTTCTAACTGTATAGCCTATAATTTGCTTCGAAGGGCATTGCGATGGCTTATGGCCGCTTCATCTTCTACTAGGTAGGGCCTAGCCATGAATTTTTGGACAGCGGCATTAGAGATGCAAAGAAGCAGCGAAAGACAAATTAAAGTGCGAAGCATTTTTGTTAAAACACCTAAAATTTAACCATTATAAAAATAATATTTAAAAACAGTACAATATGTCATATTTATACGATACGATATAATAATATTATCTAATCCTTTATAGTACGCTATAGCAGTGAGTCCCTCGGCTGGCTGTATATTTGAAACTTTCTGTGTTGAGCTCCTTTTGGGGCGTGTGATATGTCAAAATGCTCCCCTGGGAATTCTAAGAACGAATCTGCAAAAACAGATTGGCAAAGCTGGGTCACAAAGTGACAATATGCCACGGTGTGGATAAAATAGATGAAGGCGATCCGTATGAGAACTGTATAGTATATCCCCCTGAGTTTATGCACTCTTTGAATTGTGCGACTTTACCGCCATATGAATTGCGTCTGATAAAAGGAGCGCCGGTAATGTTAATCAGGAATCTAAATCCAGCCAGAGGGCTGATGAACGGAACCAGATTAAGCGTTAAATCGATTCACGAGCACGTATTGGTGTGTAACATTTTAAATGGAGACCATGCGGGGGAGGAAGTCGTTATCCCAAAAATAAAACTCGACAGTAAAGACGACTTCCCCTTTAGACTAAGCAGAAAGCAGTTTCCACTGAAACCATGTTTTGAAATGACAATGAACAAGTGCCAAGGGCAAACAATTGAGTATGTTGGACTGGACATGACAGTGCCAGTGTTCTCACATGGCCAGTGTTACGTGGCATTTTCCAGAGTTAGAGGATGGGACTTTATTAAAGTAGCGGTTGACCCGGATAAGGGCAATAAAGTAAAGAATATTGTCTGGAAAGAAGTACTCTTTGAGGAGGAATAGATGGAGAAAATAATAAAAGGCATGTGGTTGAAATCCCCGGGGCGCCAAAGACCCCTTAAATCCCGGTCCATTCTGAGAAACCTTCACGTGGTGACCGGGGTTATGCAACTATAACAGAAAGTTGTAACAGTGTCTCAGACAAGAAAGAATAAACTTTAAGGGTTTCGTAGATTCTCCGATAAAAACAAACTATTTTAAAATGGAAAATAGAAATGGCGTACTGGTATGGGGCTTCGCGCACGCGAGTGCGCGCAGCGCGCTCGTTATACAATATACGAGAGGGGAGCGCCGCGGCTTTGCCGCGGATATTAGCGTCTTTATTAGGTCCGCGAAATGTTGCATTTTCGAGATTTCACTTGGTCATAACTTTCGTTCCCGTGCCGAGTCCAGGCCGATTGATAAGTCATTCGTCTTCTCGTGATGAGAGAATTCAAATGAGCTATCACTTGCCCGGATCATAGCCATCGCGCGAAAAAAAATTTGGAGATAGACATTGCAGCTTAGGTGGGTTGGTTAACACGTCCAAAACGAACTGGAAGAGGTGTATGTGGTGAAAGAGAGAACCGAGACGAACATTTTTCGTCATATTGTTATTTGTAAAAAAGTTCTTTTTGATAGTCCAAAAATCGACTTGAAGGTCGCGAGTCCCCAAAAAATGGGTCACTATATCCAGAGCCCTGGTTTATTTATAATTTGTTTTGATACATATCCGAGTTATATGTCGCTGGAATGCACGTCACGTCAGCTTTCTAGAAACATATAACTTGCTTTGACATCTGCGCTTAAAGTTTCAGTTATGGACAAAAGTTCACAAATTTCACGGGTGTACAAAATGGGCCATGTTAAATATCTAAGAAAATTTTTGTGTTTTACTTGAGATAGGCATCTTTTTACGGCAAAAACGGATTCCCGACAAAATTTTGCCTAATATAGTGCATTTTGACGCAATACTTATGTACAAAAAAATATATTAGAATTTTTTTTTTGACTTTTTTGCCTGTTTTGGTAAAAGAAAATGGTCCAAAAATGACATTTTTTGCCGCGATATCAAAAAACTAATGGCAGATTCGGATTCAGCGCCCCAAAATACCCCTAAAAACACTTTTTGCCGAAAAATATTTGAGCTTTTTAAAAAATCGATTTTTTCGATCGAAAAGCATAGGGGGTACCACATTGATTTTGGAAAAAATCGATTTTTCGGCAAAAACTGTTTTTAGGGATATTTTGGGGCGCTGAATCCGAATCTGCCATTAGTTTTTTTTATATCGCTGCAATAAATGTCTTTTTTGACCATTTTCTTGTACCAAAGCAGGCAAAAAAGTCGAAAAAGTTAGTAATAAATTTTTTCTGTCATACGTATTGTGGCAAAATGCGCCATGTAGGCCATAATTTTGTCGGGAATCCGTTTTTGGCACAAAAAGAAGCCGATCTCAATTAAAACACAAAAATTTCATTCGATTCTTAACAGGCTCCATTTTATACACCCGTGAAATTTGTGAACTTTTGTCCATAACTGAAACATAAAGCGCAGATGTCATAACAAGTTATACATTCCTAGAAAGCTGACATGACGAGCATTTCAGCGACATTTCACTTGCCTGTGTGTCTTATAATATTAATGCAGAAACATGCGTCTAAAGTGCATGACCTGTTTTTGCTATCGATAAATTTCGAACTACGACAAACTTATTTATAATCGGATTTTTTACAAATAACAATATGACGAAAAATGTTCCTCTCGGTTCCCTCTTTCACCACATACACCTCTTCCAGTTCGTTTTGGACGTGTTAATACACTACGATAATAACACAATAGGAGTGAAAATTGCGATTTAATCAATTGCGATTGCATCAAAATCATAAAAATATCATATTTTATAGGCTCCTGAGGGGCAAAATTGGAATCTACTAAAAGCCTGAAATCTTACTTTTCCAGGTTAGCAAATTTCGCGATAAGAAAATAGCGTATTGATGAAAAGTACTCGTCGGGATGAACAGCTTACTTTCTAAATCAAAAGTATATAGCCATTTTAGATTAAGAGATCAAAGAACACGCGCACAAAAATGGTTGATCTTTTAATCTTAAATTATTTTAACTTTTAAAATTTTTTGTACTTTTATTTTTTAAATACTTTTCATTAAATGCCACAGTATTTGTGTACGTATCGGGAAATTTGCCTTTCAGAATAAATAAGTGGCAGAATTAAGTTTCACCTTCTGAGAACTCTTCCATCACTCCTCGGAAGATTGAAATTTATTATGTCTATAGAAATAAGTAAACGTTTTACAGCGGAATGAAGGTTCCCCATTATGACTACGCCAAGTTATAAAATGACATATAACAGACTGATTCATCGCTAATATTAGCAAAGACTATTTTCAAGCGAGTCATTGAATTTGAAGCGACATTTAATTAATTAATTTTTTAATCCGAGAAATGCGAAAGAGAACGCATGCATCAACGTTTTGGGAGCAATGCCCGTATAGCGTGTGTATTTCGATTATGTATCTGTGCTGATAAAATTAAGCACCAATTAATAAATAATGATAAAATATGTCCTGTCAGACAAAATGCGTCATTTTTAATTCCTTGATTCATATAGACAGGCAATATTAATACGATTTTACTAGTCCAAATCGGACCATAACCAAGTATTGACCAAAAGGATCAAAAGCTTCACCTCATCAGACGCTACGATGCGTGAGTTAAAATTCCGATACACTAACCAGAGTTTTCCGGTTTCTCTTTTTTGTAATTTCTCAGTTCTCCAAACTTCGGAACAACAACTTATTGGGTACTTTTACACTTGGTATCAGGCAGTTCGAAATCCATACATTTCCGCTCAAAAGTAATATATTTGTCATACGTTTATGCTAGAGTGATACATTTATTCTTCCAAAATGAAAAAAAAACGATAAACTCAACATAAACAACAAATTCACATCAAGTTCAACGGAAATACAATTGGTATATAATCTTCCAAAAGTGGTACATTCGATCTTCCTTAAACTTTTTCTTCCAAATGAACTCATCGATATAAGAGCAAAACAATTCCTCTTTCGTGCCATATTTTGATTTAATTTGGTCGTGTTTGAACTTTTGCCACGTTGATTCAATGGTATTTGTGTGTATCCAAGGATTCTCTGGATCTACGAAGTAGTATTTGTGCAGCACAACATCATGTTGAAAATCCTTTTCATTCCAGTTGTCCAATCTAAATATAATGCCATAGAGTAGCTTTAGTGACATCGGGAGCTGGTACCAAGAACATATTAGCAGTACCGCGCTCAATTCCACCGAAAATTATCGTATTTGTTCTGCCTGTAACTTGATCTGGAATTCTGCCGCGGTGATATTTTGCATGAGAAATAAACGTTTCATCAAGCTCAACAATTATTCCCGGACCTCCAATTTTAATAGGTTTACTGATGAAGTACATAAGAGGAATTTCTCTAAAAATGTATTTTAGATAGCTAAGTTAACTTTTTACCTATTTTACCTGAATATGGATTTCCAATTTGAGGTAATATTTGGATTGATAGTCGATCCATTATCACGGCGGAATTCTCTATATGGATGAAATTTGTCTGTATGGATTTCAAACTGCCTGATACCAAGTGTAAAAGTACCACTTATTGCATTCCAGCTTTTTTCCAATTTCAACAACAGCGGCTAGAAAAAACGGATTAAGATGAAACAGGTGTTATCTGTTCCCAATCGGTTCAGGAATTTTCCTTTCTTGGTATTTCACATATGTTGTTTTCCATTTTTGATAAAATTTACAATTTTTTATTATTGAACTTTTTCCTTTAAAATTGGGATTTTTCCATATTTCAAAAGAAAAAGTTCAAAAATCAAAGATCAAAGTTCAAATCTGATCCCGGATTTGGGTTCAGCGGGGTCGATTTACTCTCCAAAGGTTTCATCATATTGTCTCGAAATGCCTTAAAAGCATCTTGGCCTGCATGCCAAGGCACGATTCTCCACTACTGTGTCTGCTCTAACAACACCCGAATTCAAACGCCTATTCTCATCGGATGTGGATAATAGTACAACAATTGAAATTTTCATAAATCCGACGAAATTTCAACGACTAAACAAAAAAATTCGTAAAACTTCTTTAATTTTCATTTTTTACACTTATTCGACTGCCTTAATCTATGCTGTACATTCGCATCCCTAAAAGTTTGCCTATATTCTGACACTCTGGAACGGATATGGAGGAATAGGAACTCCGATAATCACGCAAAATATACACTACGCAAGAAACTATAGACTTATAATTCATGTAAGACATTTATGTTGCTAATTCTCAGGTTAACCATAAACTTTAATAATTTTAAAACTTCTTTTCCTAAAACGCATTGACTTTTTAGGAGAAGAAGAGAATAGGCTGATATGCATGTAAAATGATTTATAACAAAAATTGACGTTAAAATTTGAAAGTTAAAACGCTGGTAAATTGTCTAGCTGAACCATATTTGGTCACTAGCTGTCAGTGGGGTGCCTATGGCACCCCAAGTCCGGTGTCTGTTCCAGCCTTCGTCCTTTGCACTTCGTCAAAAATGTCCTTTTTGCCATTTTTGGGCAAAAAGCCACTTTTTAAGCCGTCCCACCAAAATTTTTTCGGATTCAGTATTAGCTCGCCCAGACGTACAAAATGGGCTATCACACGCCTCTGTTCGTTGACCGCATCGTGGTTTTCCGAATTGGTCATCAGTCCTTAGTAAGGACTGATTGTCCGTCGACTTTGGAGAACAGAATTTTGCCTGTTATAAACTACCGTTATTAATTTGTATTACTAGAACTTTGCGTTGTTGGAATAGAGAAAATAAAATTTATATCAATAACGGCAATGAAAAGGCAAAAAAATTGGCGGGAAAAATAAAATTCAATCGGGCTCGTCTCGGACTCGGTGACCACTACCGAGTCCGAGTCAACTGATATTGGAATCCTACCGAGTCCGGACTCGGAATCACTCGGACTCGGTGAGTTTCGCCGACGCCTAGTCCTTACTATAAAAGATAATATTGGTCACATTACAACGAAAATCGAAATACAAAAAATCAGTTAACAAATTAAGAAATCTCAGTTAAAACGTATGGAAAATGTTTAGAAAAATTGTAAAGCTCCCTTATAAAAATTCATTAAATTTACGTATGTTTGATGTTGTTATTGGTTGCATTCTGGGTACGTAGCTGTAACCGCAGCGGCAGTGGAAATCCTAGCGTGACGGACACTCTTTTCATTACAGTTACGCTAAATTTACCTGGTAAATTCAGTTGACGAATCTTAAGTTGTATGATGTGCAAAGACAAAAATTTTGGGGCCACCACGCAAATGATTGGCCCACTGCTGACACGCGAATAAGGTCATTTCAGGATGGTCCCATACTATTGCAACAATGGTGCATTTGTAAAAGAAATGCAGCTATTTCACATACTTTATTTTCCACACAACAGAACAGTAAAATAGCATGATTACCTTCACATACATTCAACAGCTTTTTTTGTTAATTACAAGCAACAGAAAATTTTGTAACATATTTATTATATTTCTTCTTCTTTAGCAATTGGACAGTCCATGCCATGGCCTTCAGATGGGTGAAGTTCTTCAAGGACCTGTTCATGGTTTATGATGCTGGATAATATCAATGCGGACGAGGAACACGCCTCAAAATTGGAACTGTTTTGATCGAGATTGAATCCGATGCTGTTCGTGGACTGAAATAACAGCTATGAATGTAATTAGCGCAATCATTTCAAATCTATAGTAAAAGTGATTTTCAAACGAAAAAGTGATATTCAAAAGTTGCAGTCTTTTTGAATCTTTAAAACATTCGTACATTAAAGCTCCACTGCAATCGGCCCCGATTTTCTGTCATTGCATACACACAAAAGTAACTGTTGATTTTTTCTGGACTATAATACAAGGATCGCCTGGTTTGAATATTGAGGTTCGTATAGAACGATCTCCTTTTTAGAATATTTTTCTTTTCTTTTCACACTCCCTTCTTACACAAATTCAAAATATTTTTACGTATCTGTCTCTGAATTCCAAATTTAATTTTCGGAGCGAATGTTTGAAAAGGACCACAGGATCAGTCGTTTTTCCTGTAGACTAAAATAGCATACCTGTATAATTTCCGGCCGAAGACATTTCTGTATACCAAATTCCTCCGTAGGATATTCCACCTTTTGGACAGGCGCAAAAGAAAGTCCCGAAATTGAGGAGTAATGGGCAGCCTCGAAGCGAATGTTATGCTCTATGGCCGATAGGATCTCGAGGTTCTGATTGTGTAGGAACGAATGTAGTGGCAAAGAGTCGCCATCGGCTTGATTTCCTGGATGATATTGCGGGACAGAGGGAAGTTCGGATTGAGTCATGACACATTGAAGGATTCTTTCCATATTTTGCTGTTGCTTCAGGTGTTGCTCGCGCAGAAGTCTGACTTCATTACACAGGTGTTCGTCTTTGCTAAACAAGATCATGCTGTAAATTATCAGCTTTGTCTTATGGCAATTTTTCAAGAAAAAGCTCAGAAACTTCTAAGAGGTGATGGTTCCAAAACCATTCTCGGATCACCTCAGTGACTTGCGATATCCCACTTTTGCCCATTCACACAATTGAGTAATGATTTCTGGAAAATTCGATTCCAAGTTTACATTTCAAGCGAAAAAGTGGTACTTTAATTTCAATTTGATAATGCAAAAAATGTTAAATGAAAGAAAACCTCACCGCGTCAATTCGTAAACTTTGCCTTGTACTTGTAGGTTATTCCTCCGGAATGAGTCGATTGTTTCCGAAATACGATCCAACTGGCTTTGTGGAAATGAGACCAAATTTTCCTCACCAGACTGATTAACGCACTTCATGGCTGCGAATCGAGTGTTTCGTTTCCTTCCGTTCGGCTGTAGTGTATTCTGGCGTTTTATTTCGTTGAGAAGTTCGGGATGGCCTGAAAAGATGTTGGCATTGGGCTGGAAGACTTGTGATTAAACTATGATTAATTTTGGTGCTTTTCAGAATTAAACTTGTCACAGATTTTAAACAAGATCATAATTTCTTAATGCTGGAGTAAACACTGAACTATTTGGAATTCTGTTTGGAAATATTGCTGTGCTATTCTCATGTGGTGATACACTATTGTTATACACTTTCATATATTTAAATACGCTAGCACTAAAATACAAATGTTTGTAAAAGAAATCTAACCCCGGCGAAAAAGCGAATGGTAGTATTGCATGCGCTCTACGCTGTTATCGTTGACCATTGCCTTCTGTTCCACGGCCAAAACCTTCCTGAATCCATCTAAAATCAACAAAATGCAAAGCGTATACAAAAAATTTCAAATACTTTACATTGATTCAATTGACGCACAAAACTCGCAATATTCTTGTGTTTGAAGAATCGGCACAATACTTCTTCGCAGAACCGTTGGAGGTTGAGAACGTGAAAGGACACACCTGACTGAAAACAGATATTTAGCTAAAAAGGTATGAATACAAACTCCTACCGGATCCCAGCATACGATATCGGCTATTGACTCATCCTGCAAAATCGACCACAGCTTTGTCAAGAAGATTGCTCCTTTACTCTCTTTCATCGGTTCTTGACGGCGATGCCTTGCTCTAAACACTTTCCTGTTATCTGATTACATGAAATTGCACAAAGATGTCAACTCTTCAATAAATGTATATTTTTAGCATTCTATAACCTGAGGATAGATTCCTAGTTATCAATACATATAAGATGAAGGAGGTATTGAATGGGTCCATCAAAACATGCAAATTTATTAATGTTAACGGCTTTACGTCTTATGAATTACTTTACGTTTTACGTCTTTAATCTTACTTTACGTTCTACCAATTACGCTTTTGAGTCTAATTCCAGACGAAATGAAACCAAACGTGCAAAACTCTGCGAAATCTGACAAAGAAAAACAGAGTTGTTGAAAATAAATAAAGCAAATGGCTGCAAAGTTGGGCAAATTTGCTCTTATCATGCGGTTGCATCGGAATAATGGAACCAAAACGAACAAAAATTAGTCATTGGATTTGATTTATTTCGTTTGTTTGAAAATAAATTTATTTTAATTGAAGGTTTTATTTGAAGACGAAAAAGTTTATTTGTTTGGCAAAGAAATTTCAGTGAATAAATACTTTTACGAATTTGATTGATGCTACTACTCCAAATAAACAACCACTACATAAATAAAAATTATGAAGAAAATTTAAAATGAACATTAAACTTAAAATGAACGTCATAATTGCTTCATTTCAGCCCGTTTTTTGCGATTTTTTACTGAACTTAAAAATGCCCGTCCTTGAGTTTCAACAAACCTTATGTCGAGATCTTTTTTAATAATAAATGGTAAAGTCTTAGCTTCAATTAGAGATATTACTCATAATTATTTGGCGCGAATTTCAAATTCAAATTTTCAAAAGAAAAGGGGCGAAATAAAATGCTCACCCTGTACATTAATGATATCGTCTAGCAAACTTTTCAATATGATCATTGATACTATGCATACTCCAAATAAACAACTACTACATAAATACTTCACATTACATCACACATATCTAATTTGATTACTTTTATTTGTATACGATATTCTATAAACGACAATCCAACGCAATAAATTATTTTATTATCTCTAAAACCAGTTAAATATATTCTATACTGGAATGTAATAAGTGGCGATGTTCTTATGGCTACTTGAGAGCCTTTCCATTGACGAACACCTCCTCTACATCCATACGACCCGTTTTACGATTCTGATGGCAATCCCCAAGGAAATGCATCGGATGGGTTCCGCCGCGACCATCCTTCAACGCAATATTGAAGTTGAACGAGAATCCAACGCCTCCGTTATCCAACTGCGCGTTATTATTGTCACGAGGAATCTGAAACACAAAATTGAGCAAACACTTAGAATTATCATCGAAAATCCAACCATGTGAATAATCCAATATCGTCCATCTGATGACTGAACTTTCAAAGTCATCCCATAATAATCCTATCCCGAATATCTTCGCTCGTATTCACCTCCGAGGTGACCCGCCCGTATGACTTTAACCCAAATTATCCAGACATCATGCTTGGAGTCTTCGTAATTTTGGCCCTGTTAAAGATAGAAGTTTTGGGGTAAGCCAAATTGGGGTCTCTTGTATGAGCCGGAGTTTGCAGCTGAGCAAAGAACGCTCACTATGCAAAAGTTCTCAGTGATCATTAACTCTAATGGCCACTTTCCCAGACTTCAGGGCTCTATCAAAACATAAGGGGTGGTGATTGTCTGGAGCTAGCATGGGACCAAGAGAGGAATCAGAGGTACTGGGAACATTCCAGTCTGGATTGGGTCGGCTTCAGTTAGTATAAATACTCGCGACCGAGCGCTACAAGTCAGTGGGGGTATCTGTCAAATGGGGTGCTAGTCAGTTGGGGTGTTGGTCAAGGGGTTATGCTGCGAGTCAGCTAGAAGTCTCGTTGTATGAAGGATCCTATTGGGAAATGTGACTTTGTAACTATCTGCATTGTTCACCTTGTTAATATTCTGATGTAAATGAAACTTTATTAAATACTCTTTGACCTACATTCCAATATGGGCAGCACGCTTAAAGTATATGGAAGGAGGAATAGAGGTCTCTGGGTGAGGCACCAAACCCCTGAGCTAGAAGGCTCAAATTTAACTGCCCAATGCAGATGAACTCAGCAAAAATTTGCAAACCATCATAAACTTCCTAATTCCTTCTGCTACCGTTGTGAGAAGAATGCCGTAAAATTTCAGCAAAACTTTTTAAGATGACTTGCGGAAGTAATCCAGTTTTAGTAGGAATATTTTGTCATCCAAGAATAATTTAGCAATAGTGAGGCAGTAAGAACATACAAAAATATGTGAAACTAGTTAAAGTATAAATTAATTTTACCATCATTGACGTTTGATGCAAATGAGACGGAGCTGTAGAGATGGCAGATTGATAATTTGTACTAGCGCGATGCTTAAATTTGGCACAATCACTTTGATTACATTCACTGTTGGAAAACATAGGTGACGTCACAGCTGACGATTCAGATGGCGAGATAACAGACACTGAAGCGCGTTTGCTTGAGACGGTCGAACTTGGGCTTAGAGAAACACGTGTGTCTTTGCGACGACAATTGCCATTACATCTAAATAAAATGTTGGTTTTGATCAAAATATGTTGTCAACATATTATCATTGTAATATGTTACTTTTATTTTTATTGGGTTGATGAATAAGTTTTGAGACTAATTACACTCGTAAATAATTTCCTTATCGAATTTTCTTATCTTTCAACGAATTATATATCAGTTTGTAGCATTGAGACAAAATACGTAAAATGTGTCAACTTTGAGGGCGTATATCTCGCCAAAAAAATGACCAAATGAAATTTCGCTTCTACATAATGGTAGAGTAGGTCCTTAATTTCAACCTTTTCGAAAAAACCAGAAATCTCGCGTCGATATTTTCAATCAAATTCGTACTAAGGTGTTGTCGCAAATTTTTAAGATTTTCGCTTCGAGTCACCATTTTAAATATTCTCAAGAAATAATTTTTACTATCACAATGAATAAAGTTATAGCAAATCTGAAAGCTGAGATTCTGGGCTACAAACTGATTCGATAAGGAAATTATTTACGTGTGTAATTAGTCTCAAAACATATGCATCAACCCAATAGCATAATGAAAACACCAATACTAAGTTTTACCTACGCTTCTAAATAGTACATATACATAAACAAGATATATTTATGTAATATTTGATTTTCGCTTATTCAATTTTTGATATAGAATTTGCGTAAATTTATTTTCTTATTTTTATCCTGGATATCTGTCCAATAAAATATGTACTTACATTAGCTTACAGTTCCCAGCGCATTTCTTTTTCAAAGGATCAAAATAAATGTGAGGAACTCGTTGACCCGATCCGAGTGCGGTAGGAGAAGCCGGCACATTGATGTGTGTTTTCCATGGTTCTTGGCTTGAAACAGTCGAATTCATGCTTAGAGAACCATATGTGTTAATACTTCGACTCATGTTATTAGACCTAAACCAAGCATTTGTCGAAAAAATAATTTTAATCAAATATGTTATCATACGATGAAGAATACATATGTCGATCACTGAGCTTTGCATCTTCGATTTTAAGCCTAAAAGCTGAGTAAATTCGAAATGCCAACAAGAATATATTTAAAAGCACAATAAAACTTACGTTGATTTATATTTTTCCGCGCATTTTTTGTTCGAAGGATCAAAGTAAATGCGAGGAAATTGTTGAACCACTTTCGGTTTCAGTATCAAATGCGACGGAGGTACGTGAAGGTATGTTTTCCACGATTCTTTTCCATCGACATCCTAAAACAAAATGTTTACAATGCGTTAGGTGTTTCGTTTACAAATTACCGGAAAAGCTGATCTGAAATTTTACCAGACCACAAATAAAGAACATCAACGTCAAATAAGAACATTTTTATAATTTTTGGCATTTTTCCAAGTGCATTCTTAGGGATAAATTTTTTCAAATTTTTAAAATTCGCGCCGAAACTATGCCAATTTTTATTCTGCATGGAAAAAGGGGAAAAAACAAAACGCCGCAGGCGAAAATTTTTGGGAAAAATTGCTTGTATTTCAAAAAACATTCCATTTGGAAATGGATATTGGGTGAAATAAGAACAAAATAAGAACATTGGCCAAAAATAAGAACAAATCTTAGAAATAAGGACATTTTATTTTTCTAAGATTTGGACCTTCAAAATAAAAACAAATCTTAGAAATAAGGACAGATAACACCCCTGCCTAAAAGCGACAACATCTTTCAGTTAGTTCTAAGTAAATGTTATGTATTTTTCTATTGATATTAAAGACCTTTATAGGAACATTTAAACAGGTTTTATATACTTCAAACCACAATCGTGGAAATTAAACTGAACATTTGAATAACGATGAATGTATGTAAACAAAGTTTTACCTTCTTAAATGATTTCGTTTTGTATTTCGATGAGGCGTTTAACGCAGCTTGTTCTGCAGGTTTCTTCACTGCTGTAGTATCAATGGCGGATTCGACATCAGACGGTTGTATACGACCGACAGAAAATTGGCCTTTATCAGAGAGTTCATTTAATGCTTCATTTTCACTTCTCACTTTGTTGTCTAAAGAAAAATGTTAAGTAATTAAAATTGTATTTGTTATTTAAATTTTAATTAAACAGCCTGTTTTCCTGGACCGTTAGTTTTTTCTGTTCAAAAAGTTTCAAATAGCTAATTATTAATTCACCCAAAGGCAGAGATATCCCTGTGTAGTAAAAGTAAATAGTTCAGACATGAAATGTGACCTTGCTATGCATATGCTGAGTTCTAGTGAATTCTATTCCCTATATCACCGCCTTCTCGACAGCTTAGAATGGATAGCTTAAAAAATTCTCTTGTTTTATTACACGTATGTTCACGTTTACGAGAGTGTATGCTCCGCTATGCATATGCTCGGCTAATACCCTGGCATCAACGATGTGCTTGTTTTTCTATATCCATATATCATTCTAGCTTTGAGAAGATACCCTTATATTACTATATCAAATATCAATAGCAAATATATTTTTATCTACCAGCGATCTTATTTGAAGACTATCCATATCGCAAAGATAACCGTAATAGTCTGTGAACTGTCCAGTTAAATCTACCAAAAGCTTTCTAAATCTACCAAAAGCTTTCTAAATCCGCTACTCTATCGAGGCATTAAAGAAAACTCATATCCGTTGTCGTGCTCAATTGTAGTATTGTATTTTACAGTATTATTGTATAGTCGCTTGCAAGAAATAGCGTTTAGTTGGGGGACGGTTATGGATGGCGGTCACTGAACGGATATCGGGTCCCTCTAAGTTGATTGGTGAATTTCCGTCCGCCCTCAGCTGAATAACCCACTTTTTGGGGGTCCCGGACCCCAAACTCGCGAGTCCCCCTCCAAAAAAAAACCCATGATTTTAGGAGGGGGTAGCAATGTCAGTATTGGGATGGTCCCGCCACGAAAGTCGAGAAAACGCCATTTTTTTGTTTTTAGTGGGTTTCTACAATTGAAACTTACCAGTCGCCGCTCGGATCCGGGCGTGTGATACACCAATCGTTTCCTCTCGGTGAGAGGAGTCGATTGGTACCGGTCTCGCCGGCAACTTTTGCGACTACCGGGATTTACGGCTTCCGGAAAATCCTGGATGACCATGGGCGCCGCCATGCGGCGAAGCCGCTGGGGCTCCTATGGTATTCCTACTAAACTAATTATGATTGTTAAACGCACTGTTCGACGAAAACGTGCCCGTGTACTTGACAGTGCTTGCATCCGTCTTCATTTGCAAAATTGCTTTCTCAGCACGTTCGAGAGCAAAATCCAGCATTTCTTCGATTTTTCTCATGGCATTTGGAGCGTTCAATTCATGTTGGTTGACATCCTAAATAGCCCATTGTCATTTGCGCAAAAACTGAGAATTTTCTTTAAATTATAAATATTCGAAATTAAGAACGGTATTATATTGAATAATATTATTGAACGAAATTATGGTCTAAACTTGATTAATCGAATTGACGAACGTATTTTAAATCCACTCACGACTTTTAAATTAAGAAATATTCTATCCCAGACAAGTTGTTTTGAGTTGGAGGAAACTATGGGCTATCCACTCTACCTAAGTCACTGTTGTCCGTTCGTTCGGTGTCACACGGCTTTTATGAGCGGGTTATACCCATTTTTTAAGCTCCCGGGCCTCAGGATCGCGGGTATCCCCCCCTAAATCGGCCACGCTGAATCGATAGGCGCAAAAATTTTTCACGTGTTCTCACGTTAAACGTGAGTTACGTGGGGTCACGTAAAAGGGCAACTTTTCACGCTCCGCTCGGATCGGGCCGAGTGATACGTCAATCGACAGCTCTCAGTGAGCCAAGCAAAATGAGCCATTACTCAGCCCGATCCCGGCGGAGCGTAGAAAGTTCGGGGTCACTTTACTTTAGCACCTGTGCCGTAGGTGCCGGAAACCGGTGTCAATCGCCTCCGTTTTCAGTCCTAATCCCGAAAAACACAAAATTTTTTGGAGAAATGCAACCTCTTCCGCCCACGCATGTGAACATTCTCGATTTTTGCATGCGTGGGCCCATTTTTTTGCACGCCCACGCATGCAAATTTTAAGGCGTGCAAAAAATGGGCCAACGCATGCAGAAAATCGAGAATGTTCACATGCGTGGGCGGAAGAGGTTGCATTTCTCCAAAAAAATTTTGTGTTTTTCGGGATTAGGACCGAAAACGGAGGCGATTGACACCGGTTTCCGGCACCTACGGCACAGGTGCTAAAGTAAAGCGTAGCCGAAAGTTCTAAGGTGCGCGAATCCTGGAATCTTGCGATTTCGCGCATTTCACTATTTTGTTAGCGGCGAAGCCGCTGCGCATAACTCTCGTTTTTAATAAACCGTGTCAAATGTGCTTTGGAGATAAATAGCCTCCACATTTTACTGTTTTCATTTTCATGAAATATTTAGCCACACTATGAGAAAACCACCGCTAAAAGAACTTGTAGCTATAGCAGTATTGAAATATTCGATCCGTAATTGTGCTTTTCGGGAGCGCGACAATTTGCCAACAGGACGTTTTGCCAACACCTTATAAAAGTGACGTTTTGCCAACTCCTGATAAAACGGACGTTTTGCCAACTGGACATTTTGCCAACAGGACGTTTTGCCAACTCCTTATAAAAGTGACGTTTTGCCAACTCCTTATAAAACGGACGTTTTGCCAACTGGATTTTTTGCCAACTCCTTATAAAAAGGATATTTCTCCTACTACAGTTACGGTTAGTGAAATTTTAGCTTTTTTCAGCTTATTGAGTGCATCAAAGAAAGCAATGACTAGTCAGAGCAGACATGCCGTTATTTGGGCTACGCTGCACTTTGAGATCTGTGCCGTAGGTGCCCGAAACCGGTGTCAATCGCCTCCATTTGATGAGAGAAGTCCGAAAAACACAAAATTAGGATGGAGAAATGCAACTAGAACTTTTTTGCCCTGGGGCAATTCTCGAAATCCATGATACCCCCTATGGTTCCAAAAATTTTTTTTTCGCAATTTTGTCTTAAAACATCTAATAGGGGTTTTCGACCATGCTGATCACGAATCCGAAGGAATTTTCAAGATTGGATCTCACAATTTCGAGATATGGCCTTAGGCTGCTGTACAGACTCCACCGAACTTAGGCTTGGGGCTTAGGCCGCTGGGCAGGCGGGGGAAGGTCTTAGGCTTGGGGCTTAGGCTGCTGTGCAGAATCCCGAACTTAGGCTTGGGGCTTAGGCTGCTATGCAGGCTTAGGCTTGGATCATCGATGCCGTGCATCTGCTAGGTTTGGTAATGCAAGGATTTGTCGACGGTCTGCGCGTGCCTAATGAAGACGAGGAAGAAAATGAAACATTGGAGGAGGAGTAAACTTTTTGTGACTATTTATTGTTTATTAGTTTTGTTATTAGTGAACTTTTGAATAAATATAGATGAAATATTCAAAAATCAGGAGGTGAAATCGGAGTTGGCAAAATTAGTTGGCAAAACGTCCGTTTTATAAGGAGTTGGCAAAACGTCCCTTTTATAAGGAGTTGGCAAAACGTCCTGTTGGCAAAACGTCCAGTTGGCAAAACGTCCGGTTGGCAAATTGTCCTATTACCGTGCTTTTCCTTTCTAGTGATGACATAAAATTGCTACGAAACTAAAATATTACTCACCCGAGCGCACTTCTGCCATTTTCCAATACTGCTAGTTGCGGGCGATGCACAAGGCGGCTCTCGTTCTTTATCGTACATTATCACGCTTCTGTCAAGAGCGGAAGACTTGGGAGTCGACAGACACACAAAGAAAGATGACTAAATAAAACTGATGTCAATTAAGTAATCACATAAATATTCAGTAATTATAGCTTTCACGAAATACAGGTAAATAAAAAATTATTTTTAATAGAGTATATGTATAATAAAGTACAGTCGTCCCTCTCTACTATGACCCTCTCTACTATGGGACCCTACCTACTATGGCGCACTTTGGCCGAAACGGAATTTTTTAAATGGAAATTCCCTCTATTATGGACTGTATAGTAGAAACTGCATTGTCAGATTTCCACAGCACAGCCGGCCTTCTTTCCATTGACTGGAACTTCTTTGTTCGCGAAAAATCTGTCAATTAGATTATTGATTGGTTTGCTTGTGTGCTAAAATTAATTTTACTACCAATTTCCTTTTTGACGAAATAGTGTGTGAGCGGTCTTTTCCTATGATTAAGAATAGAGAAGAATTACAAGCCATACAGAGGGGGGGGGTTAAATTAGAGGTTTTACGGTAAATGAAGAGCAAAGACAAAGCTCTTTGTGAATTTTGTTAGAAACAAATAAGTATCATAGGTATTACTGGAACGAACAGACATATATACTGCCTATTCCCTATGCTGTAGTAGAGAGGGACGACTGTATCACATAAACTAAATGAAGAGCAAAGACAAAGCTCTTTGTGAATTTTGTTAGAAACAAATAAATATCACAGGTATTGCTGGAACGAACAGACATATATAACTCAAAATTTAGAATTAAGTAGAAGCTTTATTTTAGCACAATACAAAGAACCAATACAATTTTTATATATTACAAATTGATTTGATTTCTTAGTCAGTTAGACGCGAGTCTGATTCTGGCTATCAACGGAGAGCGACGCCACTAATTGTTTGTAGTCGGCGAACAGCACTTCCGCAGCCAGGAGAACTTTCGACAGTGTCGAGTGCGAGATGTCCTTCTTTGCTCTTGACCCATAGACGTCCACGAATTCGAAGAAGTTGGCGGATTCGATTGCAGAAATACGGATCACGCCGTTGATTGACTCTGAAACAAAAAGCAATTCATAGTACGACAAATATATATAACTAACTAATGCTATGAATGTATAACTAAAAAGGAGTTCTAAAGGAGGTAAATGAAAATCATAGCAGTATTGCACCTTCATTAAAGTTGTAGTTACCTTCAAAATGAGTTATTTGCTTTCTTTAATACTTTTCAAAATTATTTCAAAGTCTACTAAAACTGATCTTAATTCATGAACATATACCATGAATTTATCAAACATGCACTACGTTATAGCAGTGTATGAAACTATACATTGAATCATTCAAGTGTATAATTTGGAGAAAAAGTCAGACTCCATTTCAACGAAGGTCAAACTACAAATTTAAACCTTGGTCTGTTTTCAGAGCTCTTTAACAATTAAAACTAACTGACCTGTATAAGTCGCAAGATGTACGTGTGGAAAATCTGAGTTGACAGCTGCTGGCTTGTTCATTGGCGATACTTGAGAACCAGTTTGCGTGAGTAGATTATGCGACAGCGTTGGATTCGAAGTTTGTACCGCAGAGTCAATCATACAAAACCATTCATCGATCAGAGCAACGTCACGATCGGAGTCTTTGCTTCCTTGAGTACAGTTGTCTAAAACAAAGAAATTGCGCTTTCACAAAGTAAAAACAAGAACATGGGCAGCCGGACACACATCCTTAAATTATTGCTATTCTTTCAAAATCTTAGCTTAAAGCTGTTTTTGGAAAACAGTAGATAGTGTGTTTTCCAATTTAATCATGTCTAATATTATAAGAACAAAACAACTGTTAAAATAACATTTGATACCTATGATGCTTGGACAAACCTTGAGATATATGCGAAGAATCTGACTGAAAGCTTCCACGCTCACATAGAGTTGATTCATCTGTTTCCATGGCTGATAGAGTATAGCAGAGACGAGAATTCAGGGAAGAGCGTTCAGACATGGAGCTTTCTGGTGTTTTGTTACACGAAAAATTGTCGACGGAGCTGGGCGTCAAACATTCAGACACAAGTTCGTTAAGCTTCAACGCCATCTGATCAAGACGAACGATTGGCTTGTTTAAGAACACTGATTCGCCCTATAAAATTTATGTTAAGGTTGCGACATTGTATAAAAGTAGTCCAAAATCTACAATATCAATCGAATGTCAGCATTTTTGGCTAACAAGTTATTTGCTTTAAGAAATTAACAGCAACATTATAAATATCAAGTGTTATCAAATACCAACCTGGATGATAGATTTGCCACTTTCCACGTAGTGCTGAAGCATCATTTGAATCGATGGAAACTTGACGCATTCGACACCGTATTTGCCATCCTCCTCTTTGATAAGCCAATGGCGAATCTGAAAAACGAATGAAATTACAAGCCAGAAATGGGAAAAACGCTTTTATGAGAACATGCTTTTATTTGCGATAAAACAGTGCTTTGCAGGTGAGCGGGCTTTATAGATGACTGTTATGACTCATAAACAGATAAAGCATATATGAATTAAATTAAAATCATGTTTTCATCATATTTATGGGGCTACTACGGCTGACAGCCGCCACCTGGATTTAAAAAAAGTGGTGTCATTCTAAGCTAAGTCGAATGACACCAAAATTTCCCACCGCACTCACGTTTACGGTTTTTATGCCCCGGGCGTTTCTCGAAATCCATGATACCCCTATGGTTCCAAAAAATTTTTTTTTCGCAATTTTGCCTGAAAACGTGTAATTAGGGGTTTTCGACCATGCTGATTCCAAAAAAAACATTTTAGGCTCCGCCCACTTAGGCTCCGCCCACTTTTCAAAATTCAGCCAATCAGTGAAAAATCGTCCAAAATCGCCTAAAATCGTCAAAAGTCTATATAGCGGTAAGCGTGCCCTACGTAAGAGTTCGGATGCCGCTTCGCGGCATCCGAACTCCAACTATTATTGTTCCAGCAGTCTCTGCCCTTCTCGCGTTTTCAAATAGCGTTTTTAGATAACGCATATATGAATTAAATTAAAATCATGTTTTCATCATATTTATTACGATATCACATCATACACTTTTCAAGTGTAGTCAATTTCAATCAATTCCTAACAAAGTATAAATCCCGCTTATATATGCAAAATCCGAATACCTCGTTGCCTTTACACATCACCGACAGAATGAAGATACGTCCCAGAATGCGTTCATGAGTCTTCACATTGATCGCTCCTAGCTCTGTGCTGACATGGACGAGGAAATCTCCGGCACATTGAAGCAATTCGGCAAGCTGCGAGCGAGACATCTAAATTAGTAACTTATTAATTTGATACTCGAGGTTAAGGCCATCAGAGTGAATTCATCCTAAAATACATTATCAGCATGTAGTGAAGAAAAATACACGGGAAACCATATGACGGTTTGGTCCCTAGCATTTCAAGTTTTTGGTAGCTACGAAAATGCCTAGAAAACGACATCTTAAGGAATCTAGGCATATTTGACGCCTAAATACTTAGAAAGGGTCTAGGCATATGATAGACACTAATTACTAGACTTAGATAGGCATATAAGCACGACAGCCATCGACCAAGAAATCAGTTAAACTACAAAGAACCGCGTAAGAACAAATAAAGACAAACCGGTTCGTAAAAGTATGATTCGTCTTGAATATTGGCGCCGACTCCATTGTCACTCATATGAGGATCCATACCTTACGTAGTTGAACGAGGAGTAAGTTTGTCGCTTTACGAACACAGAAGTCGAAGAGAAACGCTGAATGATCGAATGAGGAATGAACTAAGCAGCTTCTTTTATATGTGTTCTGGTTGCACATTTTCCCTGCAAGACACCAACATTCAAAAAGCGATTCGTAATCTTGGCAATTTTGCCAGATTCAGATACAGCAAACGCAAGTGCAATGGGATGGTTATTGAAAACCAAAAATGGGAAAACATGAAATTTCAAAATTAACTATTCCTTTCCCAGTGTATGGAAATCCATACGATATTGATTTGCTCTCTCCCTCACAAAAGAAAGAAACGATTCATACAAAGAGTGTGTCTGAAAATAGATCACATAGAAAAGAGAAATAAACAATGACGGCCATGATGATTTTGATAAAGACAGTTCAACAAAAGGAAAGCTAATGGAATGTATCTGAATGAATTCTGCCCTGGGAATAATCGAGTCGCGGTCCGTGACTAAAAGTATAAAGCAGGGGCGAAAAAACAAAATCTGCGTCGCCATACTCTTACCTAACTGCAGTGTAAGAGTCACGAGCCCCTGTGGAGAGACTCATGTTTTACGGTTTTTGGAGCCCATTTGATGGGACGGCACCCGATAGTCGCCCCCCCCCCGACATAGTCACCCCCCCATAGTCGCCGCCTCCCCATAGTCGCCCCCCCCCATAGTCGCCCCCTGGTAAAAACGGCTCCCCTGCCGTTTTTAAGGTCCATAATTTATTTATACTAAGGAAACATAGTATGAAAAATCTGCCTTGAAGTACCTATGGAGAGGTACACCAGATATTTGTTCCGGAATAATATTTTTACCAAATATGTATATTATTACATACTAGCTTCAACGGGCCGGCTATCGCCGGCCCTCCAAGCTAGTACATATCGATTACATATTCATACAGTACATATTCATAAAATACATTCTACAATTAATTTTTGATATTTCCTGATAGATTGAATTGGGATAATGAAAATGGAATATTTTAAGAACACAATTTTACACACAAACTTATATTAAATTTTTATTTTTTTCTCCTCTTTTTCTCTCTTCTTTTGCTCCTGTTCAACTCCTTCTATTTTTTATTTATTCTACATCTATCCCTCTATATCTATCCCTCTCTATATTTGTCCATGTATATCTATCTATCTCTACAATTGGAAAAGGTTATCAGGCATCCCTCTAAATCTATCCATCTCATTTCATCTATCCCTTTATATCTATCACCTCACTATATTTATATGTCCATATCTATACACTTTCTATATCTATCACTCTCTATATTTATCCATCAAAATCTGACCATCACTCCATCTATCCCTCTAAATCTATCCATCTTTTTTCGTATATCCTCTATATATCCCTCTCTACATGTATAAGCTTATAAGAACATTGAAATTTATATACCAGTCGATTTGTCTAATCGAGATCTATCGATTGAGCTATTATACAGCTCATATATAATTTATACCCGAATTTCAGCTCGGTACATGAATTATATCGCGATTTAATACGTGACAGACATTTTTGGACATTTTTTGAATAAAAAAATATTTTCTAGAACATCAGCTATCCATCTCTTTTCATCTATCCCTCTCTATCTATCCCTCACTATATCTATACACTTTCTACATTTATCGTTCTATATCTATCCCTCTCTATATTTATCCATCAAATTTTATCCATCTTTTTCATCTATTCCTCGACATTTATCGCCCTAAATCTATCAATCTCTTTTCAGCTATCCCTCAAAATCTATCCCTCCATATCTACACACTTTCTACATCTAATCTCTATAGCTATCCCTCTCAATATTTATCCATCTATCTCTACATCTATCCCTCTCTACATCAATCCCTCTAAATCTTCCATCTCTTTTCATCCTTTATATTTACCTCTCACTATATCTATACACTTTCTACATCTATCCCTCTAAAACTACATGCCAAATTTTGGCTCAGTACATAATTTATATCGAGTACAGCGTTACGGACAGTTTTGTATATTTTTGAAAAACATGCTTTTACAATAATTTTAAAAATGATATGACAAATGAAAATAAAAAGTAAAACTATTCTAGAACATTCAAGAACATCGAAATTTATATAGCAGTCGATTTGTCTAATTGTGATCTATCGATTGAGCTATTATACAGCTCATATATAATTTATACCCGAATTTCATATTGAGATTTATTACGTGGCAGACATTTTCGGACATTTTTTGCAACAAAACATATTTTTACCATAAATTGAACAAAAATTTCTTCGGATATAGAATTTTGACTGTCGATTACATATACGTGCCAAATTTCAGCTCTGTACATGAATATATTGACATTTACATACATTTATTCTGCAAAAACTCATAACTCTTCGAGGACATTCTAGAATTCAATTTTTTTGCGTTCACCTCTACTCGACACTGGTTATCGATTGGTATATTACACATATCGATACCTACGTTGAAACATATCTAACTGAAGCGTCTAATATATCGATGTCCATTCAAAATACTATATAAACAGATACTTGAGCCTGCTTCCAAGATGAGACATCGTACATTTTTGATCGTCTGTCAAAATGAAACATTATACATTCTAGGGCCTACTGCCACACTGAAATTTCATTAATTCTTTGGCCGGCTTCCAAAATGAAACATCATACATTGTTGAGCCTATAGTCAAACTGATATATCATATGCTCTTGAGCCTTTTTTAACCAGATTTAAAATTCGTAAATCAATTTTACAATCGATTTACAACACATGAATCGATTTTACAATCGATTTACGATCGATTTTACAATTCATTTACAATCGATTTGCAACTTTAAAACCGATTTTACAATTCATTTACAATCGATTTACAATTGATAAATCGATTTTACAATTCATTTGCAATCGACTTACAACCCTTTGATTCATTTTACAATTCATTCACAATCGATTTACAATTGATAAATCGATTTTACAATTCATTTGCAATCGATTTACAATTGATAAATCGATTTTACAATTCATTTACAATCGATTTACAACTCATGGATCCATTTTACAATTCATTTACAATCGATTTACAACTCATGGATCTTAAAAATTTTTCAATCGTTTACAATCTGGATCGATTTTACAACTCGTTTACAATCGATTTACACATTCGAAATCGATTTTACAACTCGTTTACAATCGATTTACACATTCGAAATCGATTTTACAACTCGTTTACAATCGATTTACACATTCGAAATCGATTTTCTAATTAATTAGTCGAATACATCTAAGATCAACATTCAACACACATTCAAATCTAAGATCAACATTCAGCACACATTCAGCCACATTCAACATTCACATTCAACAAATGACCATTATAAAGAAAAATTTTTTATTTTTTCATACTTTTATATCATTTTTTTGGATAGGATTTTCAGCACATTTGATTTTATATATATGCCAAATTTCAGCTCATTAGGATTGATTTTTAATATACATCGATTGATACAGACAAAAATTGTGAAAAAACTCATAACTCTTCTAGAACGTTCTAGAATTCTGATTTTTTTTCGTTGCCCCATCTCCTCGATGCTGCTATCGATTGGTATATCACACACATCGATACGTACATTGGAACATATCTAACTGAGAGCGTTCTAAACACCCCCAAGCCAAATACTATATTAACAGATAGTCTACAAAAATTGCTTCCAGAAAAAATAAAAAACCACCGCAAATTTCAATGAAATTCGATCACTGTATAATCGGTTAGTCAAATAGAATAAACAACCAACAAACATAATGTCATTTGTTTTTTTCTCAAAAATAATCGATAGTGCAAACTATAAAATAACTCTCGTGAGTCGTAGCTTTTGTTGTTCGCTGTTTCCAGGTTGAGAGAAGATAGCGGTCGCAGGTAACATATATAACATACATGGTGTATGTGTATATAACATACATTCAAATCTAAGATCAACATTCAACACACATTCAAATCTAAGATCAACATTCAACACACATTCAAATCTAAGATCAACATTCAACACACATTCAAATCTAAGATCAACATTCAACACACATTCAAGACTAAGATCAACATTCAACACACATTCAAATCTAAGATCAACATTCAACACACATTCAAATCTAAGATCAACATTCAACACACATTCAAATCTAAGATCAACATTCAACACACATTCAAATCTAAGATCAACATTCAACACACATTCAAATCTAAGATCAACATTCAACACACATTCAAATCTAAGATCAACATTCAACACACATTCAAATCTAAGATCAACATTCAGCACACATTCAAATCTAAGATCAACATTCAACACACATTCAGCCACATTCAACATTCACATTCAACAAATGACCATATATAAAGAAAAATTTTTTATTTTTTCATACTTTTATATCATTTTTTTGGATAGGATTTTTCAGCACATTTGATTTGATATATATGCCAAATTTCAGCTCATTAGGATTGATTTTTAATATACATCGATTGACACAGACAAAAAATTGTGGAAAAACTCATAACTCTTCTAGAACGTTCTAGAATTCTGATTTTTTTTCGTTGCACATCTCCTCGATGCTGGCTATCGATTGGTATATCACACACATCGATACGTACATTGGAACATATCTAACTGAGAGCGTTCTAAACACCACCAAGCCAAATACTATATTAACAGATAGTCTACAAAAATTGCTTCCAGAAAAAAATAAAAACCACCGCAAAATTTCAATGAAATTCGATCACTGTATAATCGGTTAGTCAAATAGAATAAACAACCAACAAACATAATGTCATTCGTTTCTTTCTCAAAAATAATCGATAGTGCAAACTATAAAATAACTCTCGTGAGTCGTAGCTTTTGTTGTTCGCTGTTTCCAGGTTGAGAGAAGATAGCGGTCGCAGGTAACATATATAACATACATGGTGTATGTGTATATAACATACATTCAAATCTAAGATCAACATTCAACACACATTCAAATCTAAGATCAACATTCAACACACATTCAAATCTAAGATCAACATTCAACACACATTCAAATCTAAGATCAACATTCAACACACATTCAAATCTAAGATCAACATTCAACACACATTCAAATCTAAGATCAACATTCAACACACATTCAAATCTAAGATCAACATTCAACACACATTCAAATCTAAGATCAACATTCAACACACATTCAAATCTAAGATCACATTCAACACACATTCAAAACTAAGATCAACATTCAACACACATTCAAATCTAAGATCAACATTCAACACACATTCAAATCTAAGATCAACATTCAACACACATTCAAATCTAAGATCAACATTCAACACACATTCAAATCTAAGATCAACATTCAACACACATTCAAATCTAAGATTCAACATTCAAATCTAAGATCAACATTCAACACACATTCAAATCTAAGATCAACATTCAACACACATTCAAATCTAAGATCAACATTCAACACACATTCAAATCTAAGATCAACATTCAACACACATTCAAACTAGTCAAGTTGAAAGGGCGCGGCAAAGCCGCGCCCGTCGAATTCTCTTGTGTTTGGTATTAGTTATCATATTTTTTTCCATTTTTCAAATTTTCGATTTTTCAGTTTTATTTTTTCCATTTTTAGAATTTTTCAGTATTCTTCAGGATTCTTCGGGAGAGAGGATTCTTCAGGATTCTCCCCAGGGTTGGCCAGTTGTTCTGTCTCGAATCATGGATTTGGTAACTTAAATCTCGAATCATGGATTTGGTAACTTAAATCTCGAATCATGGGTTTGGTAACTTAAATATCGAATCATGGGTTTGGTAACTTAAAAAATCGAATCATGGGTTTTTGGGAACTTAAATCTCGAATCGTGGGTTTGGTAACTTAATCTCGAATCATGGATTTGGTAACTAAATCTCGAATCGGTCTCTGTCAACTCCAATCACAAATCATGGATTTGGTAACTTAAATATCGAATCATGGGTTTGGTAACTTAAATCTCGAATCGGTCTCTGTCAACTTCAATCACAAATCATGGATTTGGTAACTTAAATATCGAATCATGGGTTTGGTAACTTAAATCTCGAATCGTGGGTTTTGGGAACTTTAAAATTTTGAATCATGGTTTTGGGAACTTAAATCTCGAATCGGTCTCTGTCAACTTCAATCACAAATCATGGATTTGGTAACTTAAATATCGAATCATGGTTTGGTAACTTAAATTTCGAATCGGCCTCTGTCAACTTCAATCACAAATCGTTTGGTAACTTAAATTTCGAATCGGTCTCTGTCAACTTCAATCACAAATCATGGATTTGGTAACTTAAATATCGAATCATGGGTTTGGTAACTTAAATCTCGAATCATGGGTTTGGTAACTTAAATCTCGAATCGGTCTCTGTCAACTTCAATCACAAATCATGGATTTGGTAACTTAAATCTCGAATCATGGGTTTGGTAACTTAAATCTCGAATCGGTCTCTGTCAACTTCAATCACAAATCATGGATTGGGTAACTTAAATCTCGAATCATGGGTTTGGTAACTTAAATCTCGAATAGGTCTCTGTCAACTTCAATCTCGAATCATGGATTTGGTAACTTAAATCTCGAATCATGGGTTTGGTAACTTAAATCTCGAATCATGGGTTTGGTAACTTAAATCTCGAATCATGGGTTTGGTAACTTAAATATCGAATCGGTCTCTGTCAACTTCAATCACAAATCATGGATTTGGTAACTTAAAAAATCATGGGTTTGGTAACTTAAATCTCGAATCATGGGTTTGGTAACTTAAATCTCGAATCGGTCTCTGTCAACTTCAATCACAAATCATGGATTTGGTAACTTAAATCTCGAATCAGGGCTTTGGTAACTTAAATCTCGAATCGGTCTCTGTCAACTTCAATCACAAATCATGGTTTTGTACTTAAATATCGAATCATGGGTTGGGTAACTTAAATCTCGAATCGGTCTCTGTCAACTTCAATCACAAATCATGGATTTGGTAACTTAAATATCGAATCATGGGTTTGGTAACTTAAATCTCGAATCGGTCTCTGTCAACTTCAATCACAAATCATGGATTTGGTATCATGGGTTTGGTAACTTAAATCTCGAATCGGTCTCTGTCAACTTCAATCACAAATCATGGATTTGGTAACTTAAATCTCGAATCATGGGTTTGGTAACTTAAATCTCGAATCGGGGCTCTGTCAACTTCAGTCACAAATCAAGTCAAATTTTCAAAGTAAAATTTTTAAAAAATGTATTTTTCTGGGTAAAGCCATTTTTTGGGTAAAAAATCCGAATCTGAACCTTTTTTCGGATTCAGCGTATCGAAATACCCCATTCCTGCAATTTTCAGCCTTTTCGGCGTTCAAGAGTCAATTTTCAAAAAATGGATTTTCTGGATAAGCCACTTTTTGGGTCAAAAATCCCGAATCTGAACCCATTTTCGGATTCAGCGTATCGAAATACCCCTTGCCTGCAATTTTCAGCTTTTCGGCCTTCAAAAGTCAACTTTTCAAAAATGGATTTTCTGGATAAAGCCACTTTTTGAATCAAAAATCCCGAATCTGAACCCATTTTCGGATTCAGCGTATCGAAATACCCCATTCCTGCAATTTTCAGCTTTTTCGGCCTTCAAGAGTCAAATTTTCAAAAAATGGATTTTTCTGGATAAAGCCAAAAAAAAAGCCCAAAAAATCCCGAATCTGACCTTCAAAACGTCTTAGGATCACTTTTCTTGCATTCCGAGCGTTTTTGGTTTTGGACCCCCCCCCCGGGACCCCCCCCGGGAGGGGGGGGGTCGGACCCCCCCCCCCCCCCTGGAAATCGAAATAAGCCCTCCCATGAATTTTTTTAATTTTTTTCCCCATAATTTTTCACCCTGAATCCGAATCCGTCTTCACTTTTTTCCACCGCTTGACAGATCTCGAGATCTCAGCGTTCCACAGTCCACCTGCACATTATATATAGGACAATCTAAGATCAACATTCAACACACATTCAAATCTAAGATCAACATTCAACACACATTCAAATCTAAGATCAACATTCAACACACATTCAAATCTAAGATCAACATTCAACACACATTCAAATCTAAGATCAACATTCAACACACATTCAAATCTAAGATCAACATTCAACACACAAACTAAGATCAACATTCAACACACATTCAAATCTAAGATCAACATTCAACACACATTCAAATCTAAGATCAACATTCAACACACATTCAAATCTAAGATCAACATTCAACACACATTCAAATCTAAGATCAACATTCAACACACATTCAAATCTAAGATCACATTCAACACACATTCAAATCTAAGATCAACATTCAACACAATTCAAATCTAAGATCAACATTCAACAAACATTCAAATCTAAGATCAACATTCAACACACGTTCAAATCTAAGATCAACATTCACACACATTCAAATCTAAGATCACATTCAACACACGTTCAAATCTAAGATCAACATTCAACAAACATTCAAATCTAAGATCAACATTCAACACACATTCAAATCTAAGATCAACATTCAGCACACATTCAGCCACATTCAACATTCACATTCAACAAATGACCATTTTGGGCGATATATAAAGAAAAATTTTTTATTTTTTCATACTTTTATATCATTTTTTTGGATAGGATTTTTCAGCATATTTGATTTGATATATATGCCAAATTTCAGCTCATTAGGATTGATTTTTAATATACATCGATTGAGACAGACAAAAAATTCCAAATACTATATTAACAGATTTTATTGTTTTTCATAGTTTGTTACTATTTTTAACAAAATTACCTGAAATTGTAGCTGTACAGAGGTATTAATTTAATATATAAAACGACTCCATGGTCGTTTTAGGGTTTCACAATTTACCCCCATAGGCGACTATGTCGGGGGGGGGGGGGGGGGCTATGTCTTTTTGCCTTTGATGGAACCCCTCTAGTAAATTGATACAGTTATAAAGGCAAGGTTCATAAATAAAATGTACCACATTAGGAGTTTAAAATGTGACATAAATCTGACCAGGACATATTTCTGTTTACTTTAGACACAAAGATTGTTCTACTTTTGTAAGATTTTACCCCAAAAGAGCGATTCAATGGAAAGATAGCTGGGTAGTTTTGTGAAAAGAAAAAAGAAACCGTCTGCATTACTCATTAATTTCATAACATTTGAGAAGAGGTCTGCAAAATAAGGAAAGCTTTCAGCTTATCAAAAATAATAAAGTACAGACAGAATTGGAACGGTTAATAAACCCGGGAAATGGAAAAAATAGGTCGGACACACCTCACCGTGGAATATTTCTGTTTATTTTAGATAGTTTGTTCGACTCAGTTATGTCCAGTATATATCAAAAATTTCTTACTCCATCTGAGAAAAATAAAAGGAATTGTTAACCAAAGTCGAAGGAAGTCTATTTTTTTTTTAATTTAACCAAACCCTTTTCGATTTTATAGAACACAATGCCAATTCGGCGGCAATTCCTTTATGTTTAAACTCGAATTCGAAATTTCAAATAGCTGAAGAATCAGACCTACTATCTTCCGATAGGCAGTACGTGGAATCATATTACAATGGATATTACAATAAAATAGACAAACAATGTCATTAACAAAATATATTTTAATTCATTCAATAGCGGACACTTCTTCCTCCTCGTTTACGTTGTGTTCTTTTGTGAACTTCGGTATCGGCGTCTAAAATGAATGTTAGTGTAACCAATTTTGCTCATTTTTTTATTTACTGCACAAGACCATGGTGCAGTAATTTGAGACCAGGCGAAATTTTGTCACAAACTAACCAAAATCAATCCGATGCACTATCTCTACCACAATCCAAAAATTATATCTCCATTCTCGAACTATTCATTATTCATTATTCTATAACATGTTGCTTAATATTATAATCTTTGAGCTAGCTGCGCGGCGGAGCCGCCCCGCAGCTAGTGTAAACTTATGTAGACTAGAAATTAAAATTTTGCGATAGACAAATAGTTTCAACCTGATTTCTGTGCTAAATTTACTTCTGTGAGCTTATTTTCTTTATATGAATATCCTATATTGTAAGTGGGCCAGTCCGTGCCAGGAAAGATAGCTGGGTAGTTTTGTGAAAAGAAAAAAGAAACCGTCTGCATTACTCATTAATTTCATAACATTTGAGAAGAGGTCTGCAAAATAAGGAAAGCTTTTCAGCTTATCAAAAATAATAAAGTACAGACAGAATTGGAACGGTTATTGAAAACCGGAAATGGAAAATAATAGCGACAAAAACAATATACATGGGCCCCTGATTTCGTAATGTAAACAACGTAGCAGTCGCCTGGTTGTTTACATTACGAAATCAGACTCCATCCAACGTACAGACTCCACTAAACCCTGTTCAAACCTACCCAATACCCCTACCAAAGCAGTCCGCGGCACGCGGCAAGGTGGGTGAAGGATCCCGCGGTAGCGGGATCCTTGCAAAAGAATGACTTTTCGTCTTTAATTTTTGAGGAACTAAAATAATTTAGCCCTAACCGAGGCCGATGTTTGACAGAATATCTTCGTGTAAAATCCATTTGAAAAGTTGTGTCAAGTGAATCCAAGGGAATGTATTCTGAACTGGAAGACATATTAAAGGTAAAAAGAGCGACAGTTATCAGCACAGGTTATACAGAAAAAATATGTCCTATTTGCTCTAACAGAAGCCCCGGGCGTTTTCTTACAAAGCGATGGCATGAAGAAAGGAATCAAATGTTTTGCTACTCAAAAAGACGAATAATGTGCAGCCGTGCACATTATTCGCTTCTGGTTTTTGCGCCAATTCGAATTGCTGTTTATGTTTAACTGATTCCGTTGTGAAAATTTTTGGGGCTTTTTGGCAAAATTTGGGAAAATTTTTGAAAATTTAAACCAATTTTGAATTGGCGCCAAAAAATTTTGGCCAAAAATTTGAATTTTTTGGATTTTTGATCGATTTTTCGCCAATTTTTAGCAAATTTTTCAATTTTTTGACAAAATTTTGTAAAAAATAGCAAAATTTGCAATAAAAATTCAAATTTGCGCCAAAAAATTTGAAATTGCGCCAAAAATTTGAAATTTGGAAAAATTTGGAAAAATACCCATTTTAGGGGGGACTTATTTTTTCGTTGGGGGTCTAGGGGGGGACTTATTTGAGGGGGGACTTAATTGAGGGGGGACTTATTGGAGGATTTACGGTACTTCATAGCAATGATTTGTTTTGGTTTAGAAAGAACAAAAGTAAGAAAGCCCTCGGTATTCGCTGTGGTTTGTGAGATTATAATTGGACAATTTTCACGCAAACTGCTTTGCAGACGAAAAACGATTTTCTGTCTTTTACTACATAGGGGGGCTCAATTAGAGGAAATACGGTATATAACGGGACCACTCGCTAAGGGCATCAGTCTTAGACGGACGCAGAAAAGTGATGCACTTATCGTGGTTTCACTGTGTCAGAAAATAATACTTTTCTTGTACTCTAGCAACACAACCTGAGAAACTGATTTGGAGCGCTCTAGCATCCTCTTATTTCCCTTTGTAGGGGAAACCTTACAAAGTAATGAGCGAATGTTAGAGCGCTCCAATTTGGATTCTTAGCATGAAGTTCCTGAAAATCTTCACCAGGATGCGCGGAACTCCCTGATTTAAACACTTCGAACCTAGACATTACATTGTTCATGATAGATCAAATATGTTCCGTCTTGTTCCTTTCTAAGGATTCGTTCATAGTTGCTCTTCTCGACCATCGAATTTGAGCAGAATCCACGAGTAATGAGATATTCGCCATTTGCGGCCTCTGCACTCAATTCCGTGTGCAGCTCATATTCGGCAGGAGCATGAGCTAAACAGCTTTCAAACGTCTTTTGAATGGCTTGTCTACCAAAGTAACACGAGTCACTGCTCATAACGAGAGTAGCCTGAGCAGTGCCCTGCGGTGAGAATTTTTGAACCCCGGGTACTTTTCAAAAACAAAAGGGGGGACCCTTTTGTTTTTTTGTGAATTTATTTTTGAGGCATTCTTAGGGGTGCTTGTTCCAAAAGCTGAACCCCGGGTAATTACCCTATTTACCCATATGACCGCAGGGCCCTGAGCCTGAGGGTGATACAGTTCGGCAATCCTTTTCGCGTCCTTGTTTTTCCAAGCACTTCGAAATTCATCTTGACTTCTCTTTATCAAGGAATCAACGTCTTCTTGGCTTAGTGGCATTGCGAAAACAGAATAATCTGTTTGGATAAGCAGTTAGGTAATCCTAAAAGTACTAATTAGAACAAGCATCCTAATGCATAGATTCATTCATTGCATCGCCAAACAAATTCGATTAAATCTAGTGGTAAATTTTTTAGCCAATGATGAAAGAGTAAAGAAAATCTTCTCTAGATATAATGTAAACATTCACCGTTCTTAAATAGCAAAAACGATATAAAGAGAGATGTGTTGTCACTCACCTGTTGTCAAACAGGTGATTGACAACACTTGAAATCTCTCGAAATAGGCCGACGGTGTCCTGTGTGTGAAAAGGTGCTTATTTTAAAACAGTGGGGTGTTATAGTACTAGGGCTGTGCAATGAGAACCTATGTGAACCTTTGAGAACCCAGAAAAAAGGCGGTTCTCATGTGAACCCTGTAGGTTCACATCAGAATTTTTGTTATTTTTTAAATAAAGTGGTCAAACAAATTGCATATTCGGAATCCTCAGGAAAAAGTGATATAAGGTCGTCTATATAAGTTTCATTTTCAAGTTTAATTTCATAACATTTGAGCAGAGGTCTGCAAAATAAGGAAAGCTTTTCAGCTTATCAAAAATAATAAAGTACAGACAGAATTGGAACGGTTATTGAACCGGAAATGGAAAAAATAGGTCGGCCACACCTCACCGTGGAATATTTCTGTTTATTTTAGATAGTTTGTTCGACTCAGTTATGTCCAGTATGTATCAAAAATTTCTTACTCCATCTGAGAAAAATACAGGGGTGCCATCGACTCGGCTCCAAAAATAAGGACATTTGCCCCAAAAACTAAGATTTCGGGGTCAAAAATAAGGACATTTTTATAATTTTTTCAAACCATAGGGTCCCCCCTATGGTTTTTTGGCAAAAAATTTTTCCAAGTGCATTCTTAGGGGTGCATTTTTTCAAATTTTTAAAATTCGCGCCGAAACTATAATGTCAATATTTTATTCTGCATGAATGAAAAAATAGCGCCGCAGGCAAACATTTTTCAATTTTAGGCGATATTCATAAAAATTTGCACTATTTTTAAATACCTGGAGAAAAAATGGCATCCAAATAGCGCCGAAAATTTTTAGGAAAAGTTGCTTTTATTTCAAAAATTCCCATTTGAAATTGGATATTGCGTAAAATAAGGACAAAATAAGAACATTGGCCAAAAATAAGGACAAATCTTAGAAATAAGGACATTTTATTTTTCTAAGATTTGGACCCTCAAAATAAGGACAAATCTTAGAAATAAGGACAAATGGCACCCCTGGAAAAATAAAAGGAATTGTTAACCAAAGTCGAAGGAAGTCTATTTTTTTAAATTTAACCAAACCCTTTTCGATTTTATAGAACACAATGCCAATTCGGCGGCAATTCCTTTATGTTTAAACTCGAATTCGAAATTTCAAATAGCTGAAGAATCAGACCTACTATCTTCCGATAGGCAGTACGTGGAATCATATTACAATGGATATTACAATAAAATAGACAAACAATGTCATTAACAAAATATATTTTAATTCATTCAATAGCGGACACTTCTTCCTCCTCGTTTACGTTGTGTTCTTTTGTGAACGTCGGTATCGGCGTCTAAAATGAATGTTAGTGTAACCAATTTTGCTCATTTTTTTATTTACTGCACAAGACCATGGTGCAGTAATTTGAGACCAGGCGAAATTTTGTCACAAACTAACCAAAATCAATCCGATGCACTATCTCTACCACAATCCAAAAATTATATCTCCATTCTCGAACTATTCCATTCTGTTTAGTAACAAAATGTTAGCTAAAAATTCAATCAAACCTTATTTTCTTTCCTGTGAGTTTGAAACAGGAGCCATTCTTGGAACTTCATTTCGGCTTCCTTCTCATCGTTCCTCTTTGCCAACGATACACCAAGGATGCTGAGATCCACACCTTCATTGATGTCATCATCTACGCCAGAAATCGGGAAACATATCGCGAAAAGCAAGTAGAAAATCAGGAATATCAACGCAAAGCCCGACCCAATGAGATAATTGATGAAGCCTTTTAGTAACGATCCCTGAAATAACAAATTTTAATATTGTAAATTTTAATACTATTGGATTAGCCATGGATTAGTCTTATGCATACTGATACAGGTTGCTCGCTTGGGATAAGAGGCGCCGCAAAGCAGCGCCTTCCAACCCGTTCCCAGTTTTAATACTATTGCAGTGGTCATAAAACGAGAATCAGACACAGTAATGAGAGGTATTCCGGTAAACTCTCTAATTTGGCCATGCGCACTCATCAAAATATGAATAGTCGTTTTTAATTTTCTTTGAAATATGGTCTACAACAATGTGGCTCACAAGGGAACCTTTTTGAGTGTGATTTCTAATTGCAAGGGCGGGCACCCGTTTTTTTGCTAAAATTGTTGCATCTATGGAGTTATTCACGAATCTCGCCCCTCAGCCCCGGAGGTGGCATATAACGTGGTTTTCGAGTCTCGAAGTTGTCAAAAAACCATGATATCCTGAAAACTATGGATCCAAAAAATCAAGTTTTTTATTCGTGACTGAAATGGTGTTTTTAGAGGTTTTCAGACTCGCTGATCACGAAACCGGATACAACAATGTGGCTCAGCCGGGATTTATACCGATCTCAGTTGTAAACAGACCCCAGAAGTCTCAAAGAATTTAAAAAATTTTCAATGTAAAAATTATAATGTAAGGGACGAAAAAGCTTACCATTACTGTATCCACAGAGATGCGCACACTTCCCTTCCACTCGTTATCGAGAAAGCATTCAAATTGGCCCACGTCGGAAATTGTAATAATCGGATTTAAACTCAGCCGACCTTTGGAATCGATTTGTACACGCCAATTCGCAAATGTGTCTTGAATTTTTTCACCGTCGAAGAACCATGAAACACTTTTCTGAAAACAAGCTTATGTTAAAATAAAACATTTATAATCGAAATTGAATTTCAATCCGAAATTCGGCCATTTTCGGTTTTCGAAATTTTGATCGAATTTTGTAGGGGAAACCTCACAAAGTAATGAGCAAATGTTAGAGCGCTCCAATTCGAACGCGGATTCTCAAAGTGGCGTAGTGGTGGAGTAGTAAAGCATGGGCTTTCCACACCAACCCACTGGCGTTTGATCCCCCGGTGCGTCACACAGCCAACCCAGCTGCTCCATCCCTCCGTGGGTGGGTCAAATGGGAAGCAGACTGTCTGACAGTCTGCGAAGACAAAGACGGCATCAGGCCGGGGCCTAAGCAACCCGCCCCACACAAAAGGCAGGGCCCTGCGGTCATACAGGTAATACCGGTAATTACCGGGGGTCCAGCTTTTGGAACAAGCACCCCTAAGAATGCCTCAAAAATAAATTCACAAAAAAACAAAAGGGTCCCCCCTTTTGTTTTTGAAAAGTACCGGGGGTCCAAAATTTCTCACCGCAGGGCACTGACAAAAGGCCGCCGCACAAGCTGTCTGCGATGAACCTAACAGACACGTCGACTTGTCCGTGTTTCCAGCTTGCTGGTTGTTAGGGGAGCACCCCGCACGGGAAGCCACCCACCAGGGGTTACCGTTGATAACGGGGGTCCTTTGTCTTTGCGGATTATCAGATAGTATTGCTAGAGTATCACAATGATTGTAAAGTAACCATTCAATAACAGCAATAAAAGCGAATTCGTCCGAGCACTAGCATACACATTTTAAGTATTGGGATGGGAAAGTAATATTCAGATTTTCAGGATGGGAATTACGGTCCCATAATTGCAATGCATAGCACAACCACTGATGGTAAATGAAGATAGATGGTGGTAAATGGTGAAGGATTTCGCTGCTTGGGAGCTTTCTTGTTTTTCCAATTTCGTCAATATCGTGACCCAAAATTTTGCACAAAGGGACTTTTAAAAAGTCGGGCTTTTGAGTTGTCTCGATCTCACTCGCACTAACTGCAAGCCGACTGCAAGCTTTGGTTTAATGAAATTGACCGAATCCAAGAATTTTAATATCGTGACATGGAAAACACTATCAATGAATAAATACTAATGGCTGAACTTTAAGTACTGGCATTACTTAAATAATTTACAAAAAATACTAGTGGTATTACTTAAATGACACAAATCCTTTCCAGAATACCTATAAAAACAATTATAAACAAACCATATTTGCTTTATTGACACCCGGACATCGCATTTCGACGAATGTTCCCTCAACAAGTTCGATCTTCTGGAGTTTTTCGCTCAGCTCTAATTTGACACTTCGTTTCTTGCCAAGAGTTACGAAGTTTAGTAATGCTCTTTTGGCTCCGATGGAAAGTGAGTTCCGCTTTGTTTTCGGTTGCGTCGTTGGCATTTCGCTAAAAAATAATTCGCAAATCATCAAAGCATAGAAAAATTTGTGGTAAATAATTTTAAATAAACATACATTTTTCAAATCTTGGCTAAAAATGTAACTAGTAGCTAAGCTTTGAGATAGTAAGATAAATAAGTTTAAGTCTAAGGCTAGTCTAATCTTGAGTCTTCGTATAGTTTTTAGTTCTATCCTTTGACAGTTGAATAAAAAAGAGCCAGGATGAAAGTGTTTCAACAACTCTCTGTATAGAACAAAGATTCAGACAAAATAAACAAAAGCAAACCAAAACTAAACAAGATGCGAACCTCGTTTGAGTAAAAGTCTGCGTCGAATGCACCGTTGTTGTCGGACATCGTCCTTTGGCAAGTCGCACCGCATACTCTTCTTCTTCCAGAAACGGGCACTCGACGTCGTATCGCAGAAACTTCGGCAGTTTTCCTCTGACTCGAATTGAAAGAAGCGAAAAGAAGAGCAATGCGTAGAAAATGTTTTGTTTACAAAGCATTTTCTTACAAAGCGATGGCATGAAGAAAGGAATCAAATGTTTTGCTACTCAAAAAGACGAATAATGTGCAGCCGTGCACATTATTCGCTTCTGGTTTTTGCGCCAATTCGAATTGCTGTTTATGTTTAACTGATTCCGTTGTGAAAATTTTTGGGGCTTTTTGGCAAAATTTGGGAAAATTTTTGAAAATTTAAACCAATTTTGAATTGGCGCCAAAAAATTTTGGCCAAAAATTTGAATTTTTTGGATTTTTGATCGATTTTTCGCCAATTTTTAGCAAATTTTTCAATTTTTTGACAAAATTTTGTAAAAAATAGCAAAATTTGCAATAAAAATTCAAATTTGCGCCAAAAAATTTGAAATTGCGCCAAAAATTTGAAATTTGGAAAAATTTGGAAAAATACCCATTTTAGGGGGGACTTATTTTTTCGTTGGGGGTCTAGGGGGGGACTTATTTGAGGGGGGACTTAATTGAGGGGGGACTTATTGGAGGATTTACGGTACTTCATAGCAATGATTTGTTTTGGTTTAGAAAGAACAAAAGTAAGAAAGCCCTCGGTATTCGCTGTGGTTTGTGAGATTATAATTGGACAATTTTCACGCAAACTGCTTTGCAGACGAAAAACGATTTTCTGTCTTTTACTACATAGGGGGGCTCAATTAGAGGAAATACGGTATATAACGGGACCACTCGCTAAGGGCATCAGTCTTAGACGGACGCAGAAAAGTGATGCACTTATCGTGGTTTCACTGTGTCAGAAAATAATACTTTTCTTGTACTCTAGCAACACAACCTGAGAAACTGATTTGGAGCGCTCTAGCATCCTCTTATTTCCCTTTGTAGGGGAAACCTTACAAAGTAATGAGCGAATGTTAGAGCGCTCCAATTTGGATTCTTAGCATGAAGTTCCTGAAAATCTTCACCAGGATGCGCGGAACTCCCTGATTTAAACACTTCGAACCTAGACATTACATTGTTCATGATAGATCAAATATGTTCCGTCTTGTTCCTTTCTAAGGATTCGTTCATAGTTGCTCTTCTCGACCATCGAATTTGAGCAGAATCCACGAGTAATGAGATATTCGCCATTTGCGGCCTCTGCACTCAATTCCGTGTGCAGCTCATATTCGGCAGGAGCATGAGCTAAACAGCTTTCAAACGTCTTTTGAATGGCTTGTCTACCAAAGTAACACGAGTCACTGCTCATAACGAGAGTAGCCTGAGCAGTGCCCTGCGGTGAGAATTTTTGAACCCCGGGTACTTTTCAAAAACAAAAGGGGGACCCTTTTGTTTTTTTGTGAATTTATTTTTGAGGCATTCTTAGGGGTGCTTGTTCCAAAAGCTGAACCCCGGGTAATTACCCTATTTACCCATATGACCGCAGGGCCCTGAGCCTGAGGGTGATACAGTTCGGCAATCCTTTTCGCGTCCTTGTTTTTCCAAGCACTTCGAAATTCATCTTGACTTCTCTTTATCAAGGAATCAACGTCTTCTTGGCTTAGTGGCATTGCGAAAACAGAATAATCTGTTTGGATAAGCAGTTAGGTAATCCTAAAAGTACTAATTAGAACAAGCATCCTAATGCATAGATTCATTCATTGCATCGCCAAACAAATTCGATTAAATCTAGTGGTAAATTTTTTAGCCAATGATGAAAGAGTAAAGAAAATCTTCTCTAGATATAATGTAAACATTCACCGTTCTTAAATAGCAAAAACGATATAAAGAGAGATGTGTTGTCACTCACCTGTTGTCAAACAGGTGATTGACAACACTTGAAATCTCTCGAAATAGGCCGACGGTGTCCAATGAAAAGGTGCTTATTTTAAAACAGTGGGGTGTTATAGTACTAGGGCTGTGCAATGAGAACCTATGTGAACCTTTGAGAACCCTCTCCAATGTGAACCCCAATGTGAACCTTTTGAATAGAAGGGAGGTTCTCATGTGAACCTACTAGGTTCACATGAGAACCAAAAGAAGAAAGACTTGTCAGGTTGAATACCCAAAGTCGGTTATTTCCCACTATCTAATCGTGTCTCTCTTTCTCTGTCGGCCCCACACCCAATCAACAAATCGGGCCAGAACTAAAAACGCTATTTTATCCCATTTTTACCTAAGATACCTAACATCTTATATAGACGACCTTATATCACTTTTTCCTGAGGATTCCGAATATGCAATTTGTTTGACCACTTTATTTAAAAAATAACAAAAATTCTGATGTGAACTTCTAGGGTTCACATGAGAACCCATAGGTTCTCATGTGAACCTACAGGGTTCACATGAGAACCGCCTTTTTTCTGGGTTCTCAAAGGTTCACAAAGGTTCTCATTGCACAGCCCTAAATAGTACACAAACGAGTAGCGTTTATAATTGCAATTTGTAAAATATAAACATATAAGGAGAACTGTTACTATTCCCGAATTTTGAAATACATTTAATAATGTTCAATAATCATTTACATTTAAACGCCGTTCTCTAATCTATACATGCCCAATTCGGAAAATAATCTTCGTATATTCACTTTGTTGTGAAATTGCGGTCCCACCGGAAAATACGAAATTAAAATCAAACGGAAGAGAAGTGGCGATAACAAAGACCAAAGCGAGAACAGGAGTGGAAGTGAATACGTGGTTTGTTCCTTGTTATTAATTGGACTGGTATTATACTTGTTGAACGACGAAAGAACAAAAATGTATATTTCACACTTCAGAAAACGTTGTGAAATTAAATTGAAGCCTGACAGATTTCTGAAAACCAGAGAAGAGTTATACCAATAAGATGCATTACTGAAACAAACCAAAGACAAATAAACTAACATGCACGAAAATCACGTGAGATTTTTAATTTGATGTTAGCAATGGCGTTTGATATAATGTAGTACCACTTTCTCACATTCGGCCAAAACTTTCCACAAATTACATAAAGTGCAAACGGATGTTGAGTATGTTTACATGTACTCTCGCTGTAAGCCACATGGAACATGAAATTAAAATTATCGTCAAATTAGTAAAAAATCGCTGCTATTTTTTGACAGTAATTTCAACATTTTTGCAAAGTATTACCACTTTTCAATGCCATAACTTCTTAAACTTGCCGCCACAAACTACGCCGCCTTATCCCCAAGCAGTTTGAAATCTCTTCTCCGTGTCCTCTCTCGCTTCTTCTCCATTTTTACTGCCTCTCAGTCCGGGTTGAAGTTCGACAACAATTACATATCGGCGACAACTTCGGCTATATAACTATTTGCTTACTAAAAAGTGTTATTTTACTAGAGAAAAAACTCTTTTAAGTGCATTCCATGCCATAGACGACAATTTTCTTTTATTATAACTGTACGTAGATAAAAGTATGACAAAAATGAATTACTCTTGCTTTTTATTTTTTATAGGTCTAATACGTTTTTGGTCATTTGAACAGATCTAAACTTTCCATTTTTCCAACCGAGACTTCCACGGTTATTCTTTGTCTGGGGTTCTCCGTGTCAAGTAAATCTAATCTGAAGTTGTTCTAAGGCAAAGAGGAAAATCTCCAAGGAGTATACCGAAATTTAGACAGATTGAAATATGACACTTACATACAGTTTAAAAATACTATGGACGCAGGAAACCGAGCTTTAAAAAATATCTGGTACTGGGAATGTTGAAAAAGGAATAGCTAAAAACATGTTTTCAATTTTTTAAACGCTGTCTGGAAACCAAATTATGGTAATTGAGGCTGATCTTAGTCAGTGAAATTGTAAATATTTTCATGTGTGTATTGATATCATTTAGTTTCAGGTAACGCCACCTAGTTCTAGGTAATGGAAAGCATTCCGGCAAAGGCACTCTTTTCGTAATAAAAAAAACCGAAGCACAGATTTGTTAAGCAAATTACATTAATACGAAGTACCTATAAGCTTGTTATTATAAGCTGGTACTTATAAGAAGGAAGCACAAACATAATTTGTAAGTTGTTTTAGTCCTCGAATTTTTTGGTGGACCGGTATGACTGATGACTGTTCGGTAGCAGTGTTCTCACAGTAGTAACCGATGAGATATACATTATGCCCGATGAGAGATGTTAGCTTAGCACTCACAAAGCGGAGAGTAGTAGCGATGTATTGAATGCGGTAGACACGTGATACTAAAAAACATTGGGAACATTTAGCTTTTCGGTCTGCTTCTGGGCTGCTAAAGGCAAGTAGTCCGGAATTTGGAGTCATGCACTTCAAACTTCGAATTTACCTTTCTACTTATTTGGTATATGTACAAGTTACGTGTCGTTGTAACACACGTTATTTTGCCTATATAGTCATATACTATAGTACAACTTGCACTTTACATAATATAGCGATTTTTCTCAAATAAATTAAGTCTTCACCCGCCCATTCTTATTACTTCATAATATTTGAAATTGAGTTTTTGTCTAAAATCTACATTTAAACTTCAGCTACAACTGAACGCTTAAAGTGTGATAGGACCTATAGGCCTTCAAGTGAACCATTTCGCAAGGGACACTTTATGGACTTGATATTGTTTCATCACGACGAATATGACCATTTATATAATTGCTCGTTCTATAATATCGACCAAATTCCTTTGGAAAACAGGCAACATAAAGCACTTGGTTGGATATTCATTGCGCTATTCTTCATTTTTGAGGTATGATATCATATATGAGTTTATAACGAAATTTCTATGTCTCATATTCAGCTTCTATATATTCCGTGTATTATTGCCATCACTAAACATCTCCGCTATGCGTCCTTCAAGTTTATGTTCTATATTGGAATTGTCGATATTGTTGCGTTGTGGATAGCTGGCCTACAATCTGGCTACTTTGCCATAAATGGTTCTGTGTTTTGTTCTAATCCCACGTTTATCTATGTGTCGGGAATCTTTGCTTTAGGTAGTTTCAGTTTGTAGCATGATTTTAACAAAATCTTTTGATTAGGATTTCCTTAAGACACATCTAAAAAGTCCAGCAGAAAACAATTTTGATTCCTTTGTTTCACTCGTATTTCTTTCCTATCGTTTTCTGTAATATTTCGTTTCCCTCTAACCTCATTAAATCCAATTTGGGATGACCCAATCCCCTAACAAGCAGTGGCGCACCCGGGGGGGCGTACCGGGGGTACGTACCAGGGTTGTGCCGAGTCGACGAAAAGTTCGAGTCGAGTTTCGAGTCGAGTCGGCCGAAAATTCTTCGAGACGAGTTTCGAGTCATTTTCGAGTCAAATTTCCTGATGCTTCAAAAAGTCAAAATTTTCGGTTTTTAAAGCAATTTTTTGCTAAAATTTGCTGTTAATTGTTATTTATTAGTACTACTATTCAATTTATGTGTAAAAAGGGGTGGTTTTTGGCTATTTTTGAGCTATTCTTGGCTATTTTTCAGCTATTTTTGAGCTAATTTTTGTTATTTTGAACAAAAAATGTCCCAAATTTTGAATATTTCATCTCTGAAATTGGTACTAATTTTTGGAAATAGTTATTAACTTCATAGCCTAATTTTGGCCTAAAACGCAAAAATAGCATAATGTTGCAATAAATTTAGCCGAGAAAAATTGTGATTGATAAAGAGTCTTCCGCTGGCAAAATTCGTGAAATTTTCAATAAAGATTGTAATTTTTGAAAAAAATTCGCCTGCGGCGCTATTTTTGACAGTTTCCGCATTAATTAATCAGTTGAAAATTCGCGGAAAAAATAGCGCCGCAGGCAAAATTTTTTGAAAAATAACTCTGTTTGCCGAAAATTGACATTAAAATTTTGTATATTCTCGAAAATTATCAACAAAAATTTGCGAAATTTTTAATAAATATTCAAAAAATTCAGTGTTATAATTAATTTGAATGATAAATTTTAGTCAATTTTTAAAGAAACAGTCAATTTTTTCAAAAATTTTTGCCTGCGGCGCTTTTTTCGGCGTGGATTTTGCTGCATTTCTTGAAAAATACGCTAATATTCCCGGCCGAAATTTTTGGAAGAATATACAAAATTTTAATGTCAATTTTTGGCAAACAGAGTTATTTTCAAAAAATTTATTTTTTCCGCGAATTTTTTCATATTTCTGGGTAAGTAGACCAATAAACATATGGCAAAAAAAGCGCCGCAGGCGGAAATTTTATAAAAAATTGGAAAAAACGTCAAAAATTGACCAAAATTTATCATTGAAATAAATTCTAACATTGAAATTATTGAATATTTATTGAAAATTTAATAAATTTTCGGCCCAAGGTTGGCGATAAACAATGAGACATAATACAAAATGGGAGAAAAAAATAGCGCCGCAGGCGAAAATTTTTTGAAATATTAAGCCTGTTTGCCAAAAATATCGCTTAAAATACATTGAAAATTTACAAAAATGTGTCCAAAATTTCGAGTTTCGAGTCGAGTCGGCCGAAATTCTTCGAGTCGAGTTTCGAGTCGGCGAAAAAGTCGAGTTTCGAGTCACTCGGCACAACCCTGGTACGTACCCCCCCAAAAAAAATGGGAAAACTTTTTGGCACTTTTTTGGATACAAAGGATTTTGGCTACCTAGGATAAAGCAGAGGAACTTAGTTCGAGCGGCCGAAGGCCGCGAGTAGAGTTCAATTGCCTGCCTGCTTACTGACAAAGCCACGAGTTAGTTACTGGCCCAAAGGGGCTGGAAAAAATTCTAGTGATCCAACATTGAAAGCTCCAATTTTGACAGGATTTTGGATATCCGAGAGCACTGCTGCTATGATGTTGGCTTTAAACCGATGTGTTGAGGTATGGTCTCCGAAGTTGGCTAAACTCATATACGGCGGAAAAATGTCTTGGTTGTGGCTTATTCCCGTAAGTACTCAAACTAAAAGCGTTTACAATAAGAATCTCTTCTGAGGTCGAGATTTCAGGTGAATTTATATGCTTTCTGCACTGTGTACTTTGGAAAGATTCCCGTATTCAGCAGTATTTACATGGCGTGGTTTTTCGATCCACACGTGGGATATGCGGACGATTTCGGAAAAGTGTATCACAATTTCGTGGCATCCTCTCACAATTTGGTGCTTTGTGGAGGCTTAGCTTCGTTATATCTCGGGTTTTGTGTGACACTTTTATACAAACGGCGACACTTTGAGGCACAATACAACGTTCGAAATGATAAGATGGTACGATTTGCTTAAAAAGCCCCATTGCCTTGATTTCTCGAACAAAGAAAATCAGGCTTTTTAATTGCTTTTTGGCCATTTTAGAACAGATTTGACTTTTTGCCGTATCATCGATCGCAGAGAACTGTTTTAGACGGAGAGTCGATTAGCGAATTTAGATTGATAAGGGCAAATAGTGTAATAAGGATTGCCATTTTGCTGCCAATACACGGCATTTTTTGCAATTTTAGATAATTTGCCGTTTCTTAGCAATTCGTAAAGAACAAAATGAAACCTTCTTGTAGGCTAAGCCTTACAGTATGCCAAACAGTTAAGCCGCGGCTGTCGTTCTGTAATCTGTCATCTGTGGACTGTACAGAAGAGCCAGATCTCGCGATCCAGCCGTTAGCCAGAGGCGAGTGATAGCTCATTCGATAGGTCTCGAAAAGTTAGGACCGGGTCGCGAAAAAATTTGAAATTTGAATATTTGAATTCGCGCCAAAACCGAAAAACGTGCTTTTAAGGGTTTTGACCAGGGAAAGTGGTGTTTTTTATGTTCCCAATCGATTTCTGAGGCGATTCTGGACATCTTTGCTTTTTACACTTTTTGATTTGGCGCATTTTTGAAAAAAGCCACTTTTTGGCCAAAAGTCGGGTTTTTTGATGCAAAGTGTCTACGGGTCTGATTTTTGGCACCCGGGGGTTTTCGGGTACGCTGATCACGAATCTGACGTCAGATTCTGGATCAATTCTCACGAGGTCGTGTTATTCTCACCAGGTCTCTCACGAGGTATTTTTTGACTTCTCGGCCCCGACGTGAACGTAAGTCCATAGGGCGGCGCGGCGGGTAGCCGCGCCGCCCGAAACCAATCCAGTATCGAGGCCGCCGAAGGCGGCCGAGATCTTCACTAACCCAACCCAGTACTGATTCACACGTTTGGGTCGTAGCGAGCGAAGCGAGCGGAGACCCAGCATGACTCACGCAATGTAAAGGAGCGCTACGAATAAGTGTGGATTTGTGGGTCGTTTTGGGGTCCTCGCGGCGCGAAGCGCCGCGAGGACCCCAAAACGACCCACAAACCCACAAATCCACACTTATTCGTAGGGTTCCCACCAACATTAAGTAGGTAAATCAGAAGAAAAGCGAAACCTTTCCAAAAGTAAAAACCACAAAATAACCTTCCTCGCTGCCACAGCTTCGCTGTGGCCCGCCACTAGTTGCCTTTTATCGGCCACAAAAGTGGGACTAACGGACAAAATGTCTAAAAAGTTGCTTGGCGTGAACTTATACTTTTATTTAAGCCATTTGTGCAAGTTTTTCTGATTACGATTGTGAACATGATTGCTTCCGCTCTCTATGTTTTCATGCAATTTGTGCCGATTAGTGGAGCGCTGATCATTCTCGGTCAATTCACATGGATTTTGGCACATGGTAACTTGGCACGGATCCGAGATATTGTTTCAAACATACCGTAAAACCTGTAATTTAACCCCCGGGGGCAGAATTATTCAATCGACCTCTAGGGGGGGGCAAAATTAGAGGGGGGCAAAAATAGAGGGTCAAAAAATCCGTACAAAATGTACGGAAATTAGAGGGGGGTATAATTAATCAATCGACCTCCAGAGGGGGGCAGAATTAGAGGGGGGGGGTGAAACAAGAGGGGGGGTTAAATTACAGGTTTTACGGTAGTTATTTGGAAAAAATGGGGCATTCCATAACAGTTTTGTCAAAATAAAGCATATTTTAGGGGAAAATGGGCATAATTTCGGTGATTTTCAAAGGGGGAAAATTTTCAATTTTCCCACGGCTCGGCAATGAAGGGTTAACTTTACGTGCAAAAATTGCACAGGTAATAATCTTACCCTTATAATGGGGGATGTCCCAGGATTCTTATATGTAAACATGACAAAATTATTGTGTGAAAAATTGGTGTTTGATCTATGTAGTACTGTCTACTATTGGAATTTTATTCACCGATTGGTCCCAGATTCAAAATTTCATAAAATTTGTTTCTCTCGAATTTGGAATAAGCACAGTCTTAAAATTCAAGTTTGAGCAAATTTTTCGATTTATTTACTTGATCACCTGGTTCTATGTTTTTATATTGGTTTCCACTCTAACCTATTTGGCAGGATGGATGTGGGGTTAATTTTTTTTGTTCCCCTTCTACAAGGGTGCAAGATAGCTCAAAATGCTCCCCTGAGCATGCTGGGATGGAATCCGAAAATATCTCTGTGCACAGCAGGCAAAATTGTACACTTTTGACAAAAAGTGTCATTTTTTGCCACAAATAACATTTTTCAAACCAAAGCACCTGCGGGGCTGATTTTTCCCACCGGAGCTTTTCAGAGATGCTGAATCCGAATCTGGCCTCAGTTTTGATATTTGTTCTCACGAGGACGTGGAATCCTCACGAGGTCAGATTCAAATTTTCTATAGAGAACTGTGCCAGTCTTGCGGCGAAGGCTTTCCTTCTTGTTAAAGTACTGTTTTATAGGAATGCCTCCCCTCATTTACATTACATTGAACCGGACAATCAGAAGTGAAATACATCGCTGGACCCTTAAATGGATTTTCCGAAAAAATCCAATCTCGATAGCATCATTACAATCCTTCCATAATATTGATTATACAGTAAAAGTTCACCGAACTGAGCATGGTATTATAATCCAGAATAATTCATTAAATATGTTCTTATAAAATTTAAATAAATAATAATAATTTTTTGTTTGATAAAATTTCGATTCATTTTGACAAAATGTCATGCAATTGAGAAAAATACGAGAATTGCCACGTGGTAAACTTCCAGATAAAACGGGGAGCTTTAAGCATACGTATTACTTAGTGGTCCGGCTTTAACCTTCTACAGAGTCCGACTGGAATTCAGTAACAGGCCATCTACAGTCAGTCCTCGATGTAAGTAATACGTGCAAGAACTCAGATACATGTACTACAGATATGAATAATATAACATGACGGTCGAAAACAGCAAATCGAGTAATTTGGCTTGTAATCACAAAGAATCGTTATAAACATAGTCGTTGCTTGCGCAAAAATTGTATCGTTATAAATCTTATCGCTGCACTAGATTTGTATTTGCGTTTGGATTTGTATTTGTGCTCACCTAAAGCCTAGCCTCTGTAGAGCATTCACTCAAGCAATGAAATGGCTTCTTTGCGCCAAATTCTAAAAAGTGCGCCAATTCAAGCGTAATTTCATTCTTTCATTCTTTGTAGTCTCTCGTCTCCCAGATACGTCTCCAGGTAAATTGCTGTTATATGTAAATTTCTGTTTCTTGTTTTTCCTTTTCCTTAAGGTTTTTAAATAATTAAGCTTTCATTAAGAATAGTCATTTTTTAGTTCGCCACTTTTCTGTACTTTAATGCAAAATTTTTCGCTCACAATGTATGTTAAAAATTTTAACATACATTGTGAGCGAAAAATTTTGCATTAAAGTACAGAAAAGTGGCGAACTAAAAAATGACTATTCTTAATGAAAGCGTCGTTTTTAGTTTTATTTTGCTAGAAATTCTCTTGCCGCATAATATTATTCGTTTTGGAAAGTTGTTTAGATTAAATAAGTAATAATAGATTAAATAAGTTAAGAGAGGTAATTATAGTGACAACTTCCGCGAGTAAATTAAATTTATCGTGAATTTAGATTCTTATATGATTATTCATATCCTAAATCCACTGTGGAACGAAATACTGTTTTAAATAAAAACAGTATTTCGTTCGAGGTAATAAAAACTTTTTATTACCTCGATATTAAAGTACACAATTGGTGTTACCTTTCTAAAAGGTACCAAACTCAGTTCGTACTCATGTCACAGTGAAGAATGACTGCCTCCAGCAGATCGCAATACAGACGCACTCTTTTTTCTGTTTCTCTTCCATTTTGGTTGGAGGCAAAGGATAATATGTGCCTTGTCTTATTCAAGCAGATTTGTGACTGGCAAAAATATTTTGGTATTTTCAAATAAACTCCCGTGCATAATATTAAAAAATAGAGTCGAAACGACACTCTATCACAAATTTTTATGTTATTCTTACTTTAAATTACATAATAAATTTACATAGGTAAACTAAAACCTCTAAAAACAAATATCCTACTATAATAAGATACCAACTCTTGCTATGTTGATTTACCTGTTGATATAATTTTTCTATAATAATATTTTTAAACTTTAGAACTCTAAATGGAATCTTCGTATGCCGAAAGAAGGGAAAATGGTCCACGTACGCGAGGAAGACAGAAAAATGTACCAAACAATGAATACGAAGTTGTCCAAGAGTTCAGTGATTGGCCGGCTTTTGAGGAATGGTTCAACGCGCAGAGGGAAGATTGGAAACTGTGAGTTGAAAATTTTTATGTTAGAATTTGCTAGAAATTCTAGCGATTTTCTAATACGAAAATTAAAATTACTTCAAAGTTTCGCATATAATTTTGCAGAAATCCAAAAATTTCATTGACAGCACTAAATTTTAATAATTTTATGGGACTTTCCCATCCTTGTACATGTTTCTGTTGTGAAATTTAGTATTTCAAATTTCTGTCTGCGCACAGATTAAATAGGAAAACTATATGAAAATTATAAATATTGTCTTTGCAGTGCCAAAACGGCTCCAGGCGTAAGGGCGACCGTACTCACATACCTTTGCGCGTATAGCAGAAGAAAGAAATATTTCAACTGCAAAAAGATTCTACGCGTCGTTTTTGACGGATCTTCCGTAAAAGTAGAAATATCCATAGGTCAGCATAATCATGAAATGATTGGAAATCCAAAACTTCTCGATGAACCGATGAAGAAAAGAATCCGAGAACTGAGGGTGCTTGGAAAGACAGCAACGCAGATTTACAGGCAAATGGAGCGGGTATCAAAATTGTTTGAAAACATAATTTGGTATTTGCTTCATTCGAAAACATTTTATTGATAAGAAACTAAAATAATGACTTGACAAACGTTAACGCATAATATTGTCGTGTGATCAAGAAGGGAATACGGTCCCAATGTCCTTAGAGTGTTTTGCAACTTGATCACGATGGAGTGACGTGATCAGTTTAATTCTAGCTGCAGTCTAGTGTCATAAATAAGGCAAAACATACATATAAATATTGTATTTTCTTCATTTTAGGACGGTTTTGCACGACTTCCATCAAAAGATCAAATAGCAAATCTCATGCATCGGGATCGCAGGCGCTCCTTACAATGTTCGGGGCATATGCTAACCTCTGAAGAATTTTCCCAGGTATTTTATTTGTTGTTATTTAGTTAGTAATTAAAGAAAATTTCCAACGTGTTTCCAAAATTTTTGAGTTTGCTAATTTAATAGGATCCTATTAAATTATCCTATCTGTTGGAATTACCATGAATATTTGTAAACATAATTTTTTACTGATATTCTAGTATTTTCTCGGAACTTTTTTAATTTTACAACACTCCATGAACATTCTAAAATTTTTCTGTACATCCTGTTTTTATTCGAAAAGATCTCGGTGGGTCAACTCTCAAAAAATTTTAGACTATCTAAATTTTTTCTATGATAAAAAGTTCTCTGATCCAACAAATTAAATATTTACCAGTATTGTATATAGCCCGATAGTGGATTTTTGAAATCCTAGTTTTGTCATGATATCTAGTTCAATTTTTCACTTATTTCAAAAACTATCCACAATTAAACCTTTATTGCCTAGTGTATCCGAAAGGATACGCAAATTTTGGAGTAATTTTTGTCCAATTATTTGGCTTCCGAGCTAAAATCTGATATTGCCCTTATATAGCCATCTTTTTGTCCTGAATCAGGATATGTAATTTGTTTAGCCACATATCTACGATTTTGGCCTGAAATATAGTCATTTTCGAGACTCACCCCCGAAAATCGGGGAAAATTGACGAATTTTGGGGGTCAGCGTAAATTTTGCAATTTCTAAAAACCTTCATAACTTTCGAAATTTGGCACATTTTGCGGAAATAAAAAAAACTTGCCGAGTAAATCGGCTACGCGGAATCCAATAAGCTTGTCAAATTCCGTGCAGGACCGAATTTTTTGGCGCAGATTTGAATTCGCGCCAAATTTTCGAACCCGTAAAAATCGCCATTTTTGGTCGAGTTTTAAAAAATAATATTTTTCCCGTTATCAGTCGCCCGAATGAGCTCTGTATACCAAAAATCAGCAAAATCCCACGGTCGGGCAATGAAGGGTTAATTAACATTTGCAGTTCAACGTAATCATTCAACATAACCTTATAAATGCTTTTAGGTTAGCTCAAATAGTTCCCAGTACGATAACGGAGTAAAAACTGCAGAAGTTTTTGATTGTTCAGGGCCGTGTGAAAACTATGAGGCTGTAAGAATTTTATTAGGAATCTAACATTATATAATAACGAATATATTTCTAGAATGGAATCAGCATGGAATTATTGAATAGCATTCTCGATAATGCGGTAAGCTTTATTTGCATAAATGTGAGGGGCACAATTGAAAGGAAGCAAAATAATATTATTGTAAGCACAAAATTAAGTTGTCTCAATTTTTTTCGATTTATAGCTTTCTCTGTTTGTTTGTTATCTTATTTTCGTTTCTAGCTGAAGTTTTGTTGCTATGTTTTCATCCTTTAAATATCCCAGTATGAAAAATTAATATTGTGATCTAAATAAGTTATATCATAAATGCTTTTAGATAAGCTCAAATAACTCTCAGAACGATAGCAACATAAAAGAGGAGGCACAGGATGGTTTGAAATGTTCGGGAACATTACGGAATATTTGTGAAGATTATGGAGTGGCAGTAACAGTTTATATTATAAATTGTAAAAGAATTAAAACATTTCAACTTTAGCAATGCCCAACCTCTTCTCAAATTGGCAATAAAGAAGGTTCCCACGACTCGTTGAAAATCCCAGCTAAGATTAAGCCAACAGAGGACTCGCATAGTCAGAGAAAAAATAATGATCCTGAAAACGAAGCGGTAAGTGTTTTATAAAAATTTTGCCTATCATCGATATTTCTTTATCTTTCCTTTTCGACCGAAATTGCGCAATCTTCGCAAGTCATTTTTGAGAGGAAGCGAATAGAAAGACTGATAAACTATGCAAGTAACTTGCATAGTTTATTTTTTGCAAGTGCTTTTATGCACTTCCTTTAAACAATGAGTCGTGAAGATTGCGCAGTTTCGGTCGAAAAGAAACGATAAAGAAATATCGATGATAAGTTTTCAAATAACAAACTTTTCAAACACGTTTGCGATCCAAGCGTCAAAGATCATTTTGAGTATTTTTGAAGAAAATTTAGCAAATAACCCATGTACCAAATGAAACTCGTATGGTTTACAATTTGTAAATGTAAATCCAGACACATACATGTTGCTAGGCGGAGCAAAGCGTTCTGCTGTTTTTACATAGTAATAGTACTCAAAAATTTTACTTAAAAATGTCAAATCAGATTGTTTGTTATTGCCACAAAACATTAAAAATATCGAAGTGGCTCGGTCTTACAAAATCGATCTGATCCAGTGTGATATTTGAATTTTTTGAGGCGATAGTAAAAAACTAATATAACATTGTATGTCAACTTTTTTAGTGCTGTTGTATTGCAAATAACTTCAGCTTAACGTCCCACAAATTAAAAAATCCAGATCGGATAGATTTTTGGGTCAAGCGTTGCCTCCCAACCCAATTAAATGTTTGACGATAACTTAGCTTAAGCCCCAAGCAATGGCCCAAAATGATGCTCATGCTTCAACCAAACATTTCCTTCCAGTACTGAAGACGGTATTCTCATTCACCCCTATACTAATTCATAATGTCCCTACCACAATATAATCGTATATTTATTATAGTTAAATATTTATTTATTTACTTATTCTGTGACTCCATGTATAAGCTGCATTTTGAGTCATTACTCTAGGGCGTAACATTAAACATGAACTGAGTTATCACCAACATACTTATATGAGCTATATATACCTTAGTCCAATGTCGATAAGGTTGACTTTGATTTACGAGTTTTACTATATGAATTCTTCTAGGAACGAGTTAATTTAATCACACTGCAATATCAATATTATGAAATCTAGTCCAAGGTCATCATTCAAAAAGAACATAATAAATTATAAATCCTGCAGACTTAGCCCTGATTTGGTTGAATAAGAAAAATGTCGGCCTTTGAAACGAATTCTTAAAATTCATTTTAGACAGGACTAGGTCATACAAATTTTTGTTTATATACGTAATTATTGCAGGAAATTCAAAGCCAATGTAATCCACAACAATTCACGCAAAATGAACTATTCTGCCTCCACGTGGCAAGAACTCTGGACGCTTTGCCCGCCAATCAACAAACCACTGCGCGTTTTCGTATCTCCCAAATTCTCTTCGAGATGGAGTCGCAACAATATTCCAAAAAGCTTGATTCTGGCCAAGCCCGACATATTCTTTGATTTATTTGAAATTATTTATTATTTTTATCATTAATATAAATATGATATGTTTCTTCAATAAAAAGGTTGGAGCTTCTTTGGTTGCAAAATCCCATTTTTAGTTACGATTTTGCTGCGTGTTAAGTAAATTGTTGCCAAGGAAACTATCGAATAAAGCCATAATTTTATTTTTAGATGAAAATATTCATTTTAGAATTAGCATTAAAATTTCATTAATTCGTATCCCTCCACAAAAAAATACAACACAATTTTAATATTGGCATTATTTTTGTTTATGAATTTTTCGTAAGAGTCTTGAAGGAAGATCAGTAATGATCGCTCGAGGCCTTATTATTACTGCAAGCGAAGGTTGTCCCACAACGACCGGCCTTTATTATTTACAGCAATTCAAATGCAAACGTTAAATAGCGGTAGTTCATATGTGTTAGTTCCAAAGAGTGGTATGATATGTGATCAAAGATCTTTGTTCTTTCCTTGAAAAGTGTTTGTTGGTATTCATATGATTTTCAACTTCGGTAAAATGGAAATGGTCTCTCAATTGACTGTTACCGCTTTATGGAAGTTCGAAATAAGAAAGGTCGAATAATTTCTTATTATGTTTTTCTCCTTATTGAGCCTTGAACTGCTTTAATTGTTTCCATTTGAGGTCGCATAATTTTATTTACCCTATGGCACAATCGTATAAGGCGCCCCGACTTCTAATTCTCGGAACCGGCTGGGCCAGCTATTCAGTGCTCAAATGCATTAACACGAAACTCTATCAAGTGGCGGTGGTTAGTCCGCGCAATCACTTTCTTTTCACACCTTTGCTCCCGAGCACAACAGTCGGAACTTTGGAATTCAGGTATGTTGTTGTAACATAGACGAATGGTGATTTTTTAAAGATTTTTAGCACTCGAATTTTGTTTTCATAAATATTCCAAAATTATCAAAAATTTACTTATCAATTTTAGTATCTTTAATTTCCGTTTTTACACAGAACCAAATATTTCTTTCAGGTTTTTAAGAAGAATTTCTTAATTTTGCACCAAACTTTTGTATTTAAAATCCGTGGGCTATTGAACACCAACTAGAAATTTATTATGCTCAAATCTGAATCTTAAAATTTGGGCGAATTTGGATTTTTTAGGTTATAAATTTTCCAATACACCCTTAAAATCAGGGGAAAATAAAACTATAAGGTACATATAAATTTTATAAAATAACGTTTGTGACTTTAGATCGATAATAGAGCCGATCAGAAACCGGAACTTTGCTCACGCCAGCGACTACCATCTCGCCTCTGTCGAAAACATAGACTTCCAGAATAAGCAGGTGATCTATCGAGCATCCTTGGCACCTGATATCACATCAAAGCTGGACTACGACAAAATCGTAATTGGAGTCGGCGCCCTGCCAAGCACTTTCGGCGTTCCAGGGGTGAGAGAATATTCATTCTTTCTCAAGGTAAGTTAAATTTTCATTGATTATATGGATTATATGAACTTTTTAGGAAGTCTCGGATGCCCGAGCTATACGCAGTCGTATTCTGGATAATTTTGAGACGAGTCTCGAGACGGTTGGCGAGCAAGAAAAGCAGCGTCTGAGGCACGTCGTGATTGTCGGTGGGGGTCCAACGGGTATTGAGTTTGGCGCAGAGCTCTATGATTTTTGCAAGGATGTAAGTTTTATTATCAACCGATATTTGCGATTTTTGCAATTTAGGCAATGCTTGGAAAATAAAGTAAATCACAAATAGCTACTATATTTTTTAATGGAGATTACTAAATCAATTTATATAACTTTTGTTCAAGACAATAGTTATTAAAAAACGGGGGTGCACCGTTGTTGTTATATTCCAAAATTGTAGCGGAAAGAATCAGAGGTCCTGGGATGCCTGTGTTTCAGGAGTCGAATCTTTTTGCTCGTCTGTTGAAAAAAAGATAGAATTTTTCATGAAAGTTGTTGAATAAGTCTAGGAAATAGTCCATATATATAACGCCTTTTAGAAACTTTTAGTTATGGAAAATGTAATCTTTCTAATAGGAATATTTCGCATTCATAGTCTTTAATCTAAATTTTCGTAATATATTTGTTAGTTATGATTTTCATATATTTGTTCAATGTTGAAAAAAGCTGTAATTGGTATCTTTTATATCACGGTTGATATTATGAATAAAATTCATGAATCCAATAAATAACTAATGTTTTTTTAAATCTTATTCACTTGTGTACTTTCATCTAAAAGGATCACACAGAAAATCATATAGATTAGCTTAAAATTAACATTATATCGACTCTTTGCCACTTTTTAAATTGTTGAACATAATTTTACAAAATTCACTTATTTCTAAATCTCCAAAAATACTGAATATTGAATTTTACGAAAATTTTTGCAATTTTTGGCCCTCGGATTTTTGTCAAACACGGTAAGTCAAACTAAGAAAAGTCCCACTGTGTATAAAAATTTTTTTACGAATTCGAGAACCGGACTCAATTGTGCATATTATTTACCAAAAAGAAAAATGGCGGTCACATGTGATCAGGTTTTTAGAACGAGGAATAGGCGAAAAAACGTGTTTTTTCCAGATTTTTCTCTTATTTTAAATTTCGTATTTTTCATATACGACTGAATTTGTTTTACGTTATTTGTATGTAACCTCTTACCCACAACAAACATAGCTTATAAGAATTTTTCGCTTCCTTACAAAATATGGCACTTTACTAGTTAGCTGTGAATTTTCTAACTGCCAAATTCTAAGTCCCGCTATCCCTAAACCTATATACAATTTTTTACGCGAGGACAAAATTCTAACTACCCATAGTTATTCAGCACACTAAGTTAAATAATTATGGGTAGTTAGAATTTTGCCCTCGCGTCAAAAATATATGGGTTTAGGGAGTAGCGGGACTGGCAGTTAGAAAATTCACAGCTAACTACTAAAGTGCCATATTTTGTAAGGAAGCGAAAAATTCTTATAAGCTATGTTTGTTGTGGGTAAGAGGTTACATACAAATAACGTAAAACAAATTCAGTCGTATATGAAAAATACGAAATTTAAAATAAGAGAAAAATCTGGAAAAAACACGTTTTTTCGCCTATTTCTCGCTCTAAAAACCTGATCACATGTGACCGCCATTTTTTTTGGTAAATAATATGCACAATTGAGTCCTCATCTCGAATTCGTAAAAAAATTTTATACTCAGTGAGACTTTTTTAGTTTGCCTTACCGTGTTTGACAAAAATCCGAGGGCAAAAAATTGCAAAAATATTCGAAAAATTCAAAAATTTTAAAAATTTTATTGATCACATTCAAACCATTTTATGCTGTAAGCAAGAGCTAGTCCTCCTGCGTCGATTGGGATATAACATGCATATATGACAAATACAAAGCAAGTAAGAAAAAAGGTCCCAAAAGCAAGCAGTCCGAGAAAAATTAGCATCCTGAGGGCCCGGAAACAATTGAATTTTTAGCCCACAAACAAATACCAAATGAAAAAAGTTTTGGTGATTATTAATCAGGGTCACCTATAGATTAATAAAATGCAATAAAACGGACACCCATTTTTAAAAGGTAACAAGACCCCTGTGCAGCTGGTGCAAAATTACAGAAAATCAGTTTTAAATTATTCCAACACTTTTAGTTTATTCGCCGATATTCAAAAGCGAAATAACTTTCGTATCTTTTTTCATACACTATCCAAAATATAATTTCCTGTTATTAAAATAAAACAATAACTCATTAATATATTCATTTTAGGATCTGTCAAGGCTCTACAAAGATTTTGGAACCCCGGTTTGTGTGACATTGGTTGAAGGGAAGCAAATTCTCGGCGGATTCGACAAACGACTGCAAGTCTACGCCGAAAAAAAGTTGAGGAACAGGCCAAATTTCTCGATGATTAAAGCTAACGTCACAGGCAAAATTTGTACTTTTAATCGCATTAGAATGGAATCTTCTTTTCAGAAGTGAAAGCAGACTCGGTGACCCTCAGCGACGGCAGAACGCTTCCATGCGGGTTGGTGGTGTGGAGTACGGGTCTTGCGCCAAGGCCATTTGTGCAAAAGTTGGATTGTCAGAAGGACGCTCATGGACACATTCTTGTTGACAGAAATTTGAACGTCCTTTCCGATCCAACGAATGACTCGTATGCCTTAGGGGACTGCTCCGAAATAATCGATATGCCGCTACCAGCTACCGCTCAGGTAATAGCTTTTGAAAGTTTAGTCGGTTAATGGAAATTCTTACAATATATGCTGGAACTTATCCAGATGTCAAGTTCTTAGTATGATTTAAAAGATTTTTTATGATCTTTTAAATTAAGAGCATAAAAGATCTAATTTTTTCATGTTTTCAAATTTTCATGCAGATATAAATGACAAAGCTTTCTGAATGCCTTAAAAAGATACACGGCACGAAACGAGCTGTCTTATCGCAACTTGGCTAATTGAACAAAATTAGGTTGATTTGGAAAAATGGCCATAGCTCATCGAAAATGGCACTTTTTGAAGTGGGGTAAAAAGCAAAGATGGTCTACGCGTCGTGTGGCGTCATTTGGCGGGTTCAGTCTCAGGGCCGTCCCGCCACGAAAATGGAGAAACGGGGAGAGTTTGTGTAAAAATGGCCATAAATTACGTAAAATGGCACTTTAAGAGGCGGGGTAAAAAGCAAAGATGGACGGTGCTGGACGCCGCGATAGCGGCGGTGTTTTTCTAGTTTATATACTAAAGTTTCTTGTCGCTACTTTTTACACGATTTTTAATGCAGTTCATTTCTTTTTGTATGTTGTCGTAAATGAATCAGTCACAAAAGCCGACTGATTCATTTGCTTCAATTTTCTTTCATTCAATAACTAAAGCTTTTATGGAAGCTACCGATACTAATTTAGTTAATTTTCACGGTTGTTTTACACAGATTCACGTGACTATGTTAGTAAATTATTCGAATTAATTTTGATTAATCCTGTTGTCTAAAAATTAAGTATTTTGTCAATTATTTCACAGTCACATTGCCTGTAGTAATCAAAATTTCCACTCTAACCTATTTCGCAGGATATATGTAGGGGGGTACTATGGGCCAACTTTTCACGCTCTGCTCGGATTTGGGCGAGTGATACGTCAATCGCTTCCTCTCGACGAGACAAGACGATTGGTACCGGTTTCAAGGGGGGCACGACCCCCTGTGCCCCCTTTTACCCCCCCCCCCCCCCAGGGGCCACAATATCCAACTTTTCACGCCCTGCTCGGATTTGGGCGTGTGATCGTCAATCGCTTCCTCTCGACGAGACAAGACGATTGGTACCGGTTTCAAGGGGGCACGACCCCCTGTGCCCCCTTTTACCCCCCCAGGGGCCACAATATCCAACTTTTCACGCCCTGCTCGGATTTGGGCGTGTGATCGTCAATCGCTTCGTCTCGGCAAGAGAAGACGATTGGTACCGGTTTCAGCCCCAATGGAACATTCCAGAATGTTCTAGAAGCTTCCACGACCTTATTTTCTCTCGCGGCGAAGGCCGCGGGTTCTCACGAGGTTCCAAAGCATCTACGGGCTGATTTTTGGGACCGGGGGTTTTCCGATGCGCTGATCACGAATCTGAAGTCAGATTCTAGGTTTGTTCTCACGAGGTCGTGTTATTCACACCAGGTCTCTCACGAGGTCAGTTTATCTCGCAAGAGATGCGCGAAGCGCCGCGGATGCACGCTAACCGCGAAAAAAAAAACAAGATAAAACCCGCCGATTCGAGGCGGTAATCCGCCGAGAATTGGCGGGTTTTATCTTGTTTTGGATATAGCTAATTTCGAAGAAAAACATCTGTGTTTTGGAAAATATTATGTCTAGTCACCCATACTTTTGGATGATTTCTCATCGAATTATTAGGAATTCTAATTTATACTGCAATTCCAATTCAAACTAAAATCAAAACCAAGATTCGACGCAAGAAAAATCGAATTCAACCACCTTTTGCATAGTATAATAAAAATGATAATACTCCAATTAACTTTCAGGTTGCCGAGCGCCAGGGAAGATACCTCGCCAATCGTCTGAACAAACTAGCCCTGAATCAACCAGTTCAACCCTTCACGTTCCAGTCTATGGGCATGCTGGCCTATATCGGTGACTATGAAGCGCTCTCGGATTTGAAAGAATTCAAACTCAAAGGTTTTCAATTTTCATGTCCATTTCTCTATAATGCGTCTATGCTTAAGGAATCTTCTCCTGGTTTTTGTGGCGATCTGCATATCTGACACGACTAGGAAGTTGGAGACTGCGCCTTCAGGTACCACTCGATTGGCTCAAAACAATGCTATTCGGGAGAGACACCTCTAGATTCTAGTCATTTTAATTATTAATAATTTAACTAGTCTTAATAAATTGTAGGCAAAATGTTAATGTTTAATGCTGTTTGCCTAATTTAAGATGTTATAAAGATTGTTAGATTTAAATTTGCATTTATCGTATTGACAACGTATAAATCTTTGTCACCAAAATACTTTGGCACAAAGTTTTGAAATTAGAATAGAAAAGTACTTTGGTGCGAAAAATATTTTGACGACAAATAGGAACTGGAAAAATATGAATCCATTGACATTGCCAACACTGATTTAATTCAACATTGAAGATTTCTGAGGTACCCTGGTATAAAATTGAAATCAAGTCTATAAAAACAGTATGCCATATGACACGCATATGGATTTTTTAAACTAAGGAATCCTTGTTTGCCATTTTAGTCATGATAAAATTCCTTAAATGACCCTGACAAATTCTTCAAAATTTCTCAAATTTGGCTTTAAATTACAATCAATCGTTACAATCATTTATAACTCTGTTATTTTTATTGAGCATCAGACAAAAAATGTATTTTTCAAACCCGCACAATAGAAAGCATTATATGAACAAAAAACTCTTGTTACAAGAAAAACTATTTCATACTATATATGGTCTGACGCCTCCGACGTCTGTTCTCTAATTTCCATTGCTGCTGCCGGAGCCTGGCCAATCTGTACGCTTTGCATAAGCGAATCTTTTATGGACCTCTTGTGTTCTACTGGCACTTCACCGTCAGCTTGATAGTGATTCCCCGAGTCCCAGCCGTCAATATGCCTAAAAACGTTAATTTAATTATAGGAACGTACTAAAAATAAATCCGAAATATCCAACCTCGATTTCTCCTCCATTGCGCTGAGTTGTGTGCTGGGAGTAACGGTGTCATTCAACACAGTGGTCACCTGGTTGCAGTTTCCGCCACTGATAAGGCTAGCTCTGCAAGCATAGTGCCCGTTTTTGGTAGGCCTCATGAGCTCGTGGATGGGCCTTTGACTGCACGGGAATATGGCTTTCTGGGTGAGCATCTTCCGAACAACTTCTCGAAATTGTTGCGACATTCCGCAGTAGATGGCGAACCGAAAAGGATAGGTAACCACGATGAGCACATTTCTGTAAAGGGTTCATTTTAATTTGGAAATGTGTCCTGAATTTTTCAAAAAATTGCTGTTGTTCTTCATAAATAACTTTTGAAAAATGACTGTTCGAAAATATGATAAAATGGAGGTTTTTCATAGATAAATACCTAACAGATTTTTATTTAAGAGGATTAGAGTTAGTACTTATCTCCTTTCCGATTGCTCTCCCACATGAGCGTCGGTGGTTCAGTGATAGAATTCTCGCCTGCCACGCGGGAGACCCGGGTTTGATTCCCGGCCGACGCATTCCTTTTTTGAACATTACACTTTTTTTAGTAACCCGTTTTTTGTATACAGATACAAGATAAACTTAATGTGTAATTGACAGTCAAACGAGAAAGAGATTCTCTAAAAAAAAGACCTCCGGAGAAGTTGATAGTAATTTATATTCCCCATAATTTATATTCACCTATCATCTTCCTGACAGTCTATTGGGCCAAAGGTCACATAATGATGCCATAAGCTCATGCATTAAAATCATCTAATGAATAAACATATTTTAATCATTATACTCTAATTAAAATCGTCATCTAATGGATTGTTTGAAGAAAATGAATTTCATAAAATTTAACTTCCTCCAAAGCGATCTATCATTTAATTTTAATAAAAAAAGATACACACATTGTAAGGTCCAAAATTAAAAACTTGCTCTCATCTCAGAGCATTGCTTATTCTTTTAAATTGAAAGCTCACCTGACAATCAGCAATTTATTGAGAATTTCATAGTGCCTTTGAATGAAAGAGATCCGGAAAGCGACAGCACTGACGTGAATTGAGAAGATCATGGCAGCCGGAATTTCCGTGACCAAGAAAAGAAGGATCACCACAATGAGCATTCGTGTATTCTGAAAAAAGCAGTAGATAAGATTTTTACGACAAAGTTTCGCGATACTTAATAAATAAAAGAAAATTTTTAGATTTTTAACGTAGCTAATATTCAACAAACTTGAAAAAAAAACTAGTTCCAAATTTGAAACAGCATAAAAAGGAATGCGTCGGCCGGGAATCAAACCCGGGTCTCCCGCGTGGCAGGCGAGAATTCTATCACTGAACCACCGACGCTCATGTGGGATAGTTATTGGAAAGGAGATAATTGTTTGATGTATCGAGTTTGTTGGACAATTTTGATCATTTGGGCATCTTCCTCTACCAAAAAATGATGTGAGCAAAAATTGGGATATCAGACATTATTGGCCACCCGATAGAAAAGAGCTTTTAAAATATAGCATTTTGCGATATTTCCTATTTTGTTACACTATAGCCTACTAGTTGCTTAAATATGAAATGAATGTTCAAAAAGAACTGCGTCGGCCGGGAATCAAACCCGGGTCTCCCGCGTGGCAGGCGAGAATTCTATCACTGAACCACCGACGCTCATGTGGGAGAGCTATTGGAAAGGGGATAAATACTAACTCTAATCCTCTCCTTTCGGTTATCCGTCTTAACTTCGCACATTTTGTGGCAGTTTTATATAGTACTTCTATACCAATCAGGGTTGTGCCGAGTCGACGAAAAGTTCGAGTCGAGTTTCGAGTCGAGTCGGCCGAAAATTCTTCGAGTCGAGTTTCGAGTTTCGAGTCGACGAAAAAGTCGAGTTTCGAGTTTCGAATTTCGAGTTTCAAGTCATTTTCGAGTCAAATTTCCTGATGCTTCAAAAAGTCAAAATTTTCGGTTTTTAAAGCAATTTTTTGCTAAAATTTGCTGTTAATTGTTATTTATTAGTACTACTATTCAATTTATGTGTAAAAAGGGGTGGTTTTTGGCTATTTTTGAGCTATTCTTGGCTATTTTTCAGCTATTTTTGAGCTAATTTTTGTTATTTTGAACAAAAAATGTCCCAAATTTTGAATATTTCATCTCTGAAATTGGTACTAATTTTTGGAAATAGTTATTAACTTCATAGCCTAATTTTGGCCTAAAACGCAAAAATAGCATAATGTTGCAATAAATTTAGCCGAGAAAAATTGTGATTGATAAAGAGCAATTTTTCAAAATTTCGAGGAGATAATCGGCTTCGGAGATCCGTGATTATTGCTCGAGCGGTTGAAAATTATTATATCAGAATCTTCAGAACCAAGAGGAGATGCATTGATTAATGCATTAATTAATGCAGTTTCCGCATTAATTAATCAGTTGAAAATTCGCGGAAAAAATAGCGCCGCAGGCAAAATTATTTGAAAAATAACTCTGTTTGCCGAAAATTGACATTAAAATTTTGTATATTCTCGAAAATTATCAACAAAAATTTGCGAAATTTTCAATAAATATTCAAAAAATTCAGTGTTATAATTAATTGGAATGATAAATTTTAGTCAATTTATAAAGAAAAAGTCAATTTTTTCAAAAATTTTTGCCTGCGGCGCTTTTTTCGGCGTGGATTTTGCTGCATTTCTTGAAAAATACGCTAATATTCCCGGCCGAAATTTTTGGAAGAATATACAAAATTTTAATGTCAATTTTTGGCAAACAGAGTTATTTTCAAAAAATTTACTTTTTTCCGCGAATTTTTTCATATTTCTGGGTAAGTAGACCAATAAACATATGGCAAAAAAAGCGCCGCAGGCGGAAATTTTATAAAACATTGGAAAAACGTCAAAAATGACCAAAATTTATCATTGAAATAAATTCTAACATTGAAATTATTGAATATTTATTGAAAATTTAATAAATTTTCGGCCCAAGGTTGGTGATAAACAATGAGACATAATACAAAGTGGGAGAAAAAAATAGCGCAGCAGGCGAAAATTTTTTGAAATATTAAGCCTGTTTGCCAAAAATACCGCCTAAAATACATTGAAAATTTACAAAAATGTGTCCAAAATTCCAATTTTTTTCGGGCCGCGCCCTACCGGGCGCGGCCCAAAATTTCGAGTTTCGAGTCGAGTCGGCCGAAATTCTTCGAGTCGAGTTTCGAGTCGGCGAAAAAGTCGAGTTTCGAGTTCCGAGTTTCGAGTCACTCGGCACAACCCTGATACCAATGTGTTTTTCTTTCGAAAATAGAAAAAATGTAATTTAATATGATTTTCAAAATATTATTAGTTTTTGAGAGATAAGCGATAGCCTTTCAAACCTGTTTCAATCCTTGCACCCGTTTTGATTCACTGGCGCTGCTTCTCCGTTTACCCATATTGACGAAATGGTTTTCCGAGTTATATTCTGAGGGAATCGAAGGAGTTTCCAATGTGTACTTTCGCGGAGGTTGAGCTCTAAAAAACACTAAATTGTTTTATTCTGTGTATTGAACATATTGTTTATTTCTACAATGTTATACATATTGTTATACATATACGTAAAAGCCGAATTTTCCGGGTTTTACGGATAATAACAAATATTTTAATCTAATTTCCTCCATTTCAGCTTTTCATAATTTGCATATCATTTCAAAACCTTTATATTCTCTTTCAAAAAACCATGTTTCGTCTCTTGCAAGTTTATCTCACACCGTTTTTGCACACATGTTTTATTAGAGTGTCAAAATTTCCGACAGTAAAATTTGGTACTTTACATTACTTTGAACAGTATTTTTGGATACGAGTATAATCAATATTAATTTTCTATGACTCACTTGTTCGCTATCAAACATGCGTGGCGTTTGTCAGCGACTCTAATAGCGGAGATCAGCTTCCAGGTGAATATTACCAGTAAAATGCAAGGCAAAGTATGAGCAAAGACTGTGTGAAGGCCGTAGATTGAATAGTAGTAAAAATTGTTACCGACCAATTCTATGAAAGCCGTCCGCATCCTGAGACATACCCTTTTCGTGTCTGAAAAAGGACAAATAGTTAAGGACATTTGAAAGTTGTAAATTAAAAGATCAATCGCTTACGGTTAAGGGGAACGATGTGTAGTTCTACCGACTGGTTGTAAGTAGCAAACAATTCGGGAGCGTAGATCCAAACAGCGGCGATGACTATTGTCACGATGACCTGTAATATTGACATTTTAGTTTTTTAATTTTATACCTAATAACATGTGCCTATTTTGTATATATAGCCAAAATGATACAAAAGTGATACAACTTTTAGGTGTTGCAATAAAAATTTGGAGTGGTTGCTAAACAGAATATACTTTTAATGCTTCATCATTTTCCTTAAAATAGAATATTAGGTTGTGTACTAAGTTTTGAGAATCTTATCTTACATCAATCACTTTATGTCAATCAATCAAATTTTTTTATACGGTTATATTCGTTATTATGTGTACTATCATTTTTGTATAAACATTCATTCACTTCCCGCAATATGGAAAAAATAGAGGCGATATTCGAAAACTGCTCAGAAAACGCTCAGAAATTCAACCCCCCAAAAATGCCACTTTTTGATGCGATTTCTAAAATCTGATTGCATATTCGGCATCAGCGCATCTGAAAACCCCTAAAACCACTCACAGCAGAATAATATCGGCAGTTGTAAAAAATCGATTTTTTTTCATTCTAAAACCATAGGGGGGACCACATGGTGTTGAAAAAATCGAAAAAAAAATTTTTGTGCCATATCACCGAAATTTTTGTCCAGAATAACGGAGAATACCTTGATTATTAGTTTTTGTCAAGTTTTATGCAACTTCTGTTTATTAAAATTTTGATTGACATGTGATTCTCAAAACTTAGTACACAACCTATTATTTGATTCTGAGCGTTAGAAAAACAAATACTGTAGCAGGCACTTTCTGCAGGAAATTTTGTCTATTCATACTGGCATCGTCTGGACTTTTTTGTTTTTAAATTTTCTATAAGAATATATCTTGAACGACATTTCGGCCCATAAATTTGTCCAAAATTCCTTAAATAATTCATGCATTACCTGTTTGCTCCTCGATATAGTGCAATGATTTTGCACCATCTTTGGCACACAAATGTAAATGTATCTCTGGACGGCCAAATACACTGTCAGCCATATGGCTGCGGTGTGGAATATCGAAGGCAGAATTGATGCACAGTATGGAAAAATGACACACCAAAACGAAGGCAGACCCTGGCTATGGTCTGTTTGGTACCCTAAAAAGCAATAAATAATCGAGATTGGATAATATGAATCCTACCATTGAAAGTGTAGTAGTAAAGAAGCCAAGGCAAGCAAGAAAGTCCCGTTAGAAGTTCGGTCACCGCCATCGCCAAGAGAACGTAGTTCGTCGGTGTCCGAAGGTAGCGATGCGAAAGCGCCAGGACGATGAACGAATTTGTCGCTGAAAAATCATGTATTATGTTTCGAGGTTGTGAAGAGTAATGAGAAAATGATACCTATGGTTATGGCAACGATCGCAGGCATGACATATCCATAGAGCGGGAGAGCGAATGTCAGTGGTACCTTAACGTGAATGATGTTTATAAAAGGCTGCAGAAGCACAAAGCTTTTTGAGAAAATTTTAACCAAAGTGTCGGTTTATAAAGCTAACATCCGAGTTTTGCGAAACATTTTGACAGTTTTTGCTAAATAAAAACGCCACCTAAAATGAAACTTCGATAGCTAATGATATTGGTCTGATACGATATTGACTAACAGTTATACCCTTCGTTTCCCAAAAATGTTTTCCATATTATGTAAAATCCCACCTGGCTGTCTATGATGATTTCCCTGCAATTTCCCCTCCCAGACGTGTTCAGACATTCAGGGATCATCGGCCTCGTCGACTCGTTTTAGAATTTTGAAAGCAAAAGTATTGAAAGGTGAATAAAATATATCCGGCAAACAGAATACTACTGCTTATAACCTTTTTGCCACATTCGTCATTTTTGTATCTTCGATAATCTTTTCCTGAAAAATCTTAAGTGAATTATTAAGCAAATGGTCTCTCGAAGCATAAACGAAGTCTTAGATTATTCCGCGAAAAGGCAAAACGCTTTACAGGCCGACTAATTAATCGAGAGGATACATCAAACGTCGAACATTCAAGACACAAAGCATAAAATACTGGGCCAAATCTTCGGCAGGGCTTCAGCAAATAATATAGAAATGAAAAACATGAGGAATTATTACGACGGCCGCTATTTTTGGAATAGCGTGACTATTTTCGTAGGCTTAAGGAAGCCAATTTAGCCATAAATGCAACAAATATAGCGCCAAACGCTGATTCCGGTGCTGATTTCGTTTGGACGTACAATTTCAATCATAGTCACAAAACGTCATTCCTTCAAGTTTCTTTTAGAGTATGCACTGCTGGGTACAGTAGTAGGGAAGTAAAAAACGGTGGCAATTTAAATGTTGGACATGGCATTTCAAATGAGACATTTGAAACATCGATATCGCAAAAGTAATCGAGAATGTCACTAAAACGCATAACATTCACTTCATAAAATCGCGAAAGCAAAAAATTGCGACAGAAATATCATAAAAAAGAAAATTCAAATAAAATAGGTTGCTAGATGACCGTAATCCAGGACAGATATTTATGTAAATAATTAACGCGGAACTAACTCTTAGAAGTCTGAAAAGATATGTTCTAAAAGGGTCGATTTTCATTAATTTTTTGCGAAAATATTAAATTTAAAGGAAATAATAGAACAAACAATTTTGCAGTACTTTGGAAATATGGCAACAATGTATTAGAGGAGATTATGATAGGGAACTAGCATCTTGTTCTAAGTAACTCTTAGGGATTTAAGCCTCATTCTGTTAGACGCACTCGGAGATAATCGGATTCAAATGCTCTTTTCGTAAGGAAATTCACTTTTATCGGTGTGACGTTTCGTTTGTTTTGCTCTTTTGCAACGGTTATGAGTTATAGTTCACGACTTTTTCCATGGAAAAATTTTAGTTACACCCAAAAGTTGGAATTTTAAATTCCAACAATTTCAAAAATGTTAAAATTTCTATAAAAAATACCAAAAACCTAAACCCAAAGTACTAGATGCTAAAAATAAATATAATCTCTCAACTTTGAATGTCTCAATATATAAATTAACAGCTAAAATCCTCACGAGAATTGCAGGAGTAAATTTTATAGTCTCTCGATTTCTGAGTCTCTTGCACCATTTGCAATGTGAATACCGCAATTAGCGAAATAAAATTGGTGGGCGGTGGCGAAAATTCATTTCTTTAATTTCATTTAAAGAGTCTGCGTCTTAAGTATCGTGTCTGTCTCCATAAGCAGCAGACATAAAGAAGGGGCTTGGAGGCCATAAGATTTACGCAGAAATGCAAAATGTCAATCTGTTATTTGTTGCGAAATCATCAGAAGTACTTTCAGACTCTAATTCTTGTCTCTACCGAAAGGGCAGATGATCTTAACAACAGATCAAGATCTCAATTGATCTTAGCTCCCACAAATCGTATTTAAGCCATTTTTTGTCCACTTCAGTTGACCTGAGGGGGCTATTTTATTGTTTGGAGCTGTTCTACACAAAAAACTTACTTAAATAGCAATCAGAAGTCAAGGACAATTGCAAGAGCCAAGAACTCAATGCTAAGAACTATCCAGAAAATTCATGCCAATCAAAAAATTTCTAACCTGTGGTCTCTGCCGAAAACAATTTTTAATTTATAGAACTGTTGATGCTAAATCCAACGATCCAACGAAAAACACTTCCAAGGAAGTACACCGGGACGATGACTAGCAATATAGCGTGACAAATGCAGTGTGACACATATACTGTTAGGGATATGATACAGTTATGTATACTAAAAACATGGCAATATATCCAGCAGAATGGAAACATTGAAAACATAACTGAATGTGTCACAAATGCAGGGACTCAAAGGGATCAGATTTCCTCAGAATACAATTATTAACCCACACACTGCTACCAAAAGTTAACGGAAACCGGAAGCCAATCAGGTAGCACTAGTGTCTAGGCAATGCCACTTTTACACTAAGACCTTAATATTAGTTGGGTCGTAGGTTGCGAAAAAGTGTTAATGACATTTAATGGCCTTATCTTAATTCTTGGTTCTAAGGGAAGGAAAACGGCCCGGAAGTCATATGGAAAAATACACAGTCACTTTTCTGCTTATGATTTTTGATTTAATTTAACGGATTAAATTTGCTTCCGCCCACTTTGAATTAAATTAATTATTTTGTCAAAATCGTTAAAATAATCGCTAAAATTTTTAATTTGTACGTAATGATGTTAAATGCCAAAGAATATCTGAAAATTTCGGATTCAAGCTATAATATTAGGTTGTCCACAAAGTTTTGACACTCATAGCAGGGTTTTTTAGCGGAAAATCGAGGGTCCGGAAATTTTGCCTATTTCACCTATATAGGGGTTTTTCGATGCGGGGAATCCGAATTTGAGGTCAGATTTTAGTTGGTCCCGCCATGAAAATTGAGAAAACCGCTATTTTCTTTAAAAAATGGCCATTTTTGGCAAAAAATGGCCCAAAAATGGTCATTTTTGGCGCGATACGAAAAAACCAATTGCAGATTCGGAATCAGCGCATCAAAATACCCCTAAAACATGTTTTGCAGAAAAAGTTTCCATATTTTCAAAAAATCGATTTTTTTTCGAAAACCATGTGGTCCCCCTATGGTCAAAAAAAATTAAATTTTTTCGGATTTTTCGGAAAACATGTTTTTAGGGATTGCGCTGATTCCGAATCTGCAATTGGTTTTTTGTGTCGCGCAAAAAATGACCATTTTTGGGCCATTTTTGACCAAAAATGGCCATTTTTTGAAGAAAATAGCAGTTTTCTCAATTTTCGTGGCGGGACCACCTAAAATCTGACCTCAAATTCGGATTCCCCGCATCGAAAAACCCCTATATAGGTGAAATCGGCAAAATTTCCGGACCCTCGATTTTCCGCTAAAAAACCCTGCCTCGAGTGTCAAAACTTTGTGGACAACCTAATATAATGTCAAGCAAATAATATTTTAGGGCGGAAAAATAGAAGAAAAATATTCCTGAAAGTTTTCTGCAAAACCCAAACCATGAAAAGCGATTTGTACGTTTTTAACGGCCTGCCACCTCTAGCCCTATCACTTCTTTGGACCAGCAAAAATAGGATTAGAAATATATTGTCAAGAGTGAGAAGACAGAGCGGCATTGAGTTCCCAACGCAAGCAAAATTCGGATCGTTGTTTTTTTATTTTCCCACGCTATTTCTCTGGTCAAGTAGTGCAAAAGATAGCTGTGTGGTTAGAGTGCATCTTTTGTCCCCAATTTATCAATAAAAGTGAGGTGTATTGAACTTTGGAGTTCAGAGATCAGATCTCGGTTTTCCAGATGATTAGCATAATAAATTTTGCAAAAGTAAAAGATTTGAGAAAAAGAATAATTCACTAATATATCTCGAAGCAGTAAACATATAAGTAAGGTTGCAATTCTAACAATGAATCGGCCGCAAGACGTAAAAACATTCATTAACGTGAAAGATGTACTCTAATTTCTGGTCAAGTATCTTCCGGAAGCACGCATGAAGAAAACATAATCCCTATTCACGCGAATTATATAACTCGATACCCAAAACGGGCGAAAATGGCGAGAAGTCGTCGTCACGGCACTGCCCTCTGTGTACATGCCACATAAACAACCCTCTCGCAAAACAAACACACCAAAGAGAGAAAATAATGGAACTGGTGGGTCTCGTGCGAAAAGTCATTAAAATTATTTGGATAGCTTCCCTGACCTCTTCATATTGAGTTGTTATGAGCAGCCTGTCAGAAAATAGAGCGGCAGTCAATCAAAGATGTTTTTTTCGCACTCACTTTCTTAAAAAGTGGTGTCATAGGTAAGCTCAGAGCTAAATGAGTTTCTATCGAGCTACCATTTGAAATTCGGAAAACCTATTGAAAATTGGTTCATGATTTCTAAAATGCACTCGCAGACCCAATTTTCAGACTTACTGAAATCCAGATGCTCCTGAAAGTTTTTTCTGGCTACGGGTCACAGGAATTCAAAATTGGTCACAGGAAAGAAAACGTGTAAATGTGGGAAAATTTGAAGGAATGTAAATAAACATTGTGAAAATGGTAAATAATGTGCGCAAAATGGCATTTATGATGGAATATGTAACTTAAAAATTGGTCTTTGAAATGATGTCTAGAAAACAAATCCATTTTCGCAAAGAATATCACAAATACTTTTGTTTCTCAGAAATACATTTCGCTCAGAAATACGTTTAAATTACAGATCTGAGCTAGACTTGAAGTTGTAAAACGATGACAAATGAAAAACTGACGCGCGCGCGAATTCAAGTGGACATTTTGGATTGATTTTTTCGCTATATATCGCTAGGATCGTCTCAGACACCCATGGTACCTTTCTAAAAGTTGTTCAGCTCACCGAGCTGTACACGATAGTATACTTTTAACAGAGGGTACCCTATGTGTGTTAACCCCCAAAAATGCCCATTTGAATCCGCGCGCGAATTTTATGACGTCTCTTTTGATGAACAATCTCTCTCTCGCTCTCCCAACTTCAATTCTAGCTCAGATCTTTCCTTTAAAAGAGTTTTGAATACAAATTCACCTTATGTGACAAAAATATAGCTGTTACCTGAAAATTGCAAAAATCTTCACAACCTTAAGAAGCAAAAGTGCTAATGAAAGAAAATCTTTCAAAGACAACTGATATTTTGTAAAATGCGAAAAATTATTGGACCATTCAAATAATATTAGGAATTCCTTTAAGGATGCTCCAGAAATAAATGCTCAAATTGCCATCGCAAATTCAACCAAATCTCATAGAATATTGTGAGCCCAATGCGAAAAAGTTCTCAGATTATTTAGTCAGCTGTCCTTTTCTCCCTTAGTATTTGATCGGAAGTATAAGAGGATTAAAAATCAATGCCTTTTCAATCGTTTCCTCGAATTCAATTTTATATTTCTTCGACGGTACTTTTAGGGTAAGCCTTTACGTCAAAGGTAATACAAATAACAAAAACATTCCTAAAATGGCCGTCTGTTTGGCCTAAGCAAGCAATGTTAAATTCAGAACAAATATCATCAGAAATCTCTTATGTTCATCAACGCCTTCATATATGGCTAAAAATTACAAAACATAAGGAGAATGATCAAAACAAAATTCCGAAGCAATAAAATGTAAAAAGCTGATAAAATGTAACAATCATGCTAATAGAATCAGATAGAGACCAAATTTGGACCCAGCCAATGAAACGTGGGTCTCGTGATTACACAAGTCATTAAAATATTTGGCCTTGTGCATATTTGTCGATAATGAACGCACCGGCAGGAATGAAAGGTGTTTTTCGTACTCCTTCGCACACATGAACACCCAAAGGTACGAAAATTGATGTCTCTGGAACAAGGCCCATTGTTTGTTCAGAATGGAAATGTGAACACAAAACACATTTTATGCGGTAGCAAGAATAATTTGGCTATGGGATTGGAAGCCGACGGCACGCAAGACAATGACAGATTTCCCCGAAAAGACTGTTCCACTCATTTCAAACCAAAGGTATTGTTTTAGGAGAATGTGAAAACGGATTGGACTTCAACCAAGTTTAGATCAATAATTAGGTTATATTTGGCATTTTCTAAACGTTTTCACCTCGAACGGTTTTACTGCTCATGCATCAGTTTTTGGGGAGTTGCCTTTTTTGGGATGTTTGGGGTTTAAATCCCAAAATGGAGTCTGATGATTAATTTAATGACTAAACAGCAGTGTTATTGGCTTAGGTTTTGGCTCAGACACCCCTTTTTGGTTCCTCAGTTTTAACCATTTTGGATAGCTTTGGGCAATTTTTATCGACTCTGGCAGTTTTGTTGGGATTTGAAATGTTTTTCGAACCCTAGAGCTAACTTAGGTTCATATGGCCGATTTTGATATGTTTTATATCAAAATCCGAGCAATTTTGGGGCTGTTTCACTTTAGGGATCCTAAATTGTTTTGATTAGGTTTGACCTTTCATTGCATCCTTCAGAGACATAGAACCTTTCCGGATCTTTCAGGATTTTAGGAAACTGTTAGCCTGGTTTAAGCCACACAGAGATGTTTTTTGAACTCGCTTCTTCCGAAACTGCCTCAATACCATTAGGGTTCAGCCTTGGGAAATGGCACTCTATTGTCTGCTGGGAATGGAAATAGAAGGCATTTTTGCTGCCCGAGGCATAACTTGTCTTTGGAGTTAGGAGGCAGAAACAAAACTTAGCATTCGCGTGCGAAACAATACCGCTTTTCCCGAAACAGCACACGCGTTGGAACAAAAGGTATTGTCTTAAGAGTGGAAGGAGTTGAAAGGCCCCAAGCAATGAAAGTGTGGGAAGCGAGGGTTAAAATAATCGGTGCTGTTCTTCGAACATTAAATTCATAATCCAAAATAGCGGCAAAGGCGGAGATGTTTACAAAGTATCGTGTGAAGCTTGAAGGCTTAAGCTCGCGGAGCGGCACGAAAATCCTGATGGTTTTGTACTTTTATTACGTACTTTGGGGCTCTTTGGCACGAAACAAAGGCTGAATAGAAGTGAGAAAAATTGCGGAAACTTTTTCTTTGTCACGCTAGATTATTGGAGCTTTGCAAGACGCCTTATTTGTTTGATGGGTTATTTGTTTCAATTTTGTGTCCGAAAAATTCGGAGGTGGGGTGAGGGCGTAGTGTTTACGGCATACATTTCTTAAAGGTTCCGTGTTTATGGGTGCCACGAAAACGAGCGGAAAGCAGTTTTGTACTTTACCAACGTAAATAATGTTGTGGGGGTGAAATTAACGGGAAAATTAGAATGAGCAAAGATTGTAGAATTTCTTTTACACTTCTTGTACACTAAAAGAATGATCAAAGAAGTAAAAAAGTCATTGCAGTTATTGGGGTGTTGCTGAGAATTCAAATTCCCTGCGGAAAAATACGACGCATTAATGCTCATTATTATTATACGGGGCATGCTTATTTCGCGAATTGGAAAATATTACTAGGATTAAAATACTACCTTTTTTCACAAAATAATAGTGTATGACGAAATAAAACCCAGAAGTGGCATTCCCTAAAAAACTGACAGGGTTCTGAAAAATTGGACACTACTTTGGCAAACAACTTTCGTATGAACGTTCCCGAATAATACTCTCAAGGTGAAGCTCAATTCCAGATTGAAACACGATAAAAGCAACCTCATGGGTTGAAAGGATTTCTATGAATGTCTAACAACTCTCTTCTAAATATCCGTTCACTATCTTTGAACTTTGGGCCCTAGCATTCAATATAAACCTCTCTTAGTCTCATTCTTGAGATTTCCCTTTTGAAACAACAATTTTCAGAAAACCTTTCAGAGTACCTTGGCGATATAAAATGGGTTATTTCTTAGAGTTTTCGTTCAAAACGGGCGTTTCCACGAATTCAAATGCGAACGAGTGCGGCCAAATTAAAACTATACGTAATCAAACACACTGGGACCACCCTCCGGCTCTTTGGGGCTTACCTTACGGGTCTAGGCCCTCTTGCATTCATTGAGTCTACTCATATATTCTAGGCGACGAAAGAAGAAATCTATGCAAAGACCATTGAAAAGAGTACTATTTTTGGGTATACCGAGAACCATTTCAGACTCGGAAGAGCTCAAGAGTATGTCCCACAGCACACATTATCAGCAATCCACTTTTTCGTTTAAGTGCGGAAACTCTGACAAGACCATTGAATTCACTCAAGACCGCTGCAATCCATTCAGCGGTTAAACATATGTCTGCAAACTCCCGACCAAGACAGAGACTCTCGGACAAGTGCTAGTCCTCAAAATCCCATCCGCTCTCCGTCATCAATCCTCATCTCAGTGCTCTTCCTGGTTCTGCTCGAGTTTTATTGAATTAAACTCGGCCTGGAAAATAGATTGAAATTTTATGGGAAAGTTGAACCGAAACAGAGTTTCAGCCGAAAAAATTCGAGAGCGATTGAACAAATTGACCGGAAGGAACAGCTTAGGGCAGGATAAGAGGTAAATGTTTCTAAAATGGACGGCACATACTGAAAATTTTGCCGAAGGCAAAATGGCCCAATAAAATACAATTTTAGGCGAAAGTCGGTTTTGAGTTGAAACAGAGCGATTTTTTTACATCCAGAAGCTCCCTTGATCGGTTTGATTTTTTAGCCTACGCCTGCATTCTTACATAGTGCACAACCGCTATTAAACATCAAGTGTTTATCATGGATTTAAGTCACGGCTCTGAATCCAAAGTCAAATATTTGCTCGGTCCATTTCCAATTTTCAGCTCTATTTCAATCCTAAAACCAATAAACAAACGCCTCAAGTCCAAAACAGGTCTCATAACTAATTCTCGCCACACTACCATGAAATGGAAACTATTTTTATGGCTATGACTCAATCTAATTTAGACACGCAATGAAACATCACACCTCAAACATTTTTTGGCTATTCGAAATTTAATACCGCAAGTAACAAACATAAGGCCAGAAGCTTTTATTAGGCCTAAATTTTAAATCATTGGCCAAAAAATTAGAATTCAAATAATTGACACAAAAATGTTTTCAGCATTTTTTTATTTGAAGCACGTGTTTGAGCATGGAAGTAAAAATCCGACGCGTGCGTATTTTCAGAGGTCGAGAGTCTCGTATCGAAAAATGTGGTGTGGTGGTGAGTATAATTAAATGCATTCGAAATTGGGCCGGCGTAGGAAATTGAGTCGGCTGAACCGTTAATAATTGCGCTCAGACTATAATTTATACGACACGAAATATCGCTTTTTATACGTTTCCAGAATATTCGAAATTGTGGCAAAAGTAAAAATATGGAATGGTTAAAAGTGATTTTTCTCAGTAAGTGTTTTTTGCATTTTATTCAGGGTATTTTCGGGAGCAATGTTATGTTAAACGTTATCGACATTAAAAAAAGAAAAATTGAAATTTTTTGTATAAATGAATAAATCAATATTTATTTACTTTAAAATGTCAATATTTCATAAAATTTATTTTATACAAAATTTGGCAAAATGCCGAGACAAATTGCAACAAAATGCGTCAAAACAGAATAACGGAATAATGAGTGCCGCTGGATATAAATTAAGGACCATTGAAAATAATGTTCAGGTCGCCTCGGGACAAAAGGGATGTCTCGAGATATAAAAATTGGGTACTAAGAAGCAATGAGCGCTAGGAATTGAGCATTGACGATTGAGGAGACAGACCATAAAATTGTGGTAATAAAAATTATAACATCAGAAATTATCTGTTGTGCTAACGGTGTTCTGTGAAAAATAATGAATAGCAAGAAAGGCTTCTGAAATGCAACAAAGCGCTTTAGTCCAATGATCCGGCTTAGCATTTCTATGCGATTACCCAATTACCGGTATTTCTGAGAATTTAGTCCGATTTAAATATAAAAATGGTGAATTATAGGAAAAGCCTTTTAAGGTTTCATTCAGAAATGGCATTCGAAATTGCACAGCTGATTTGAAATGAGAAACTTTTATAGTCAAAATTCTAGGAAATAAAAGGACAAAAATTAAAGAACGGATTTGAAAGAAAAACGACAAACTTTCCGAGTACTGTTCAAGAGGAAAAATAAAATGAATTTTAAACTATTCAAAACAATTTAGAAAAGTGTCGGTTTTATACAAAATTTTTGGTAAAGCTCACAATCAGAGATATTTGATGTGTGATGAAAAATGATGACAATTATTTTTCATTGGGGTTTATTCGGACTATTGAAAATCCGTAAATGCGATAGGAAACTTGATAAAAAGTTGGGATAGAGTTTTCGCTTAAATAATGCAAAACTTCTATGAAAATTCCTTCAAAATATATTTTGACAGAACAAATTACAAAAATTTGTCCAAAAAACATACATCCGACATAAAATTCGGTCAATGTTCCGAGAAATAAACGGTCAAGGCCTTTCCAACAATAAACGATTTTCTAAAAATGTCCGTCTCATAAGTTCTGATAAGTAGATTTGGAGTCGTTAGGAGGACTCTCGGGAGGGCACTCCTCTCTCAAGAGCAGTTCTCTGAGCGTAGTCCTCTTTTCCTATTTGGGCTCTCGAACTGGCCATGCACTTTTAGTCGCCCCGTCCAAATAAACATCCTCATTAGAATTCCAAAGGATAAATTCGTTTGCGAGCCATAAGGCAAAATCTCGCTGGAGTTTGCGGAATCTCACAGGAAGTAATAAATTAATTACATGTCAGAGATTATTACTTCTGGCTTATTATTGTTACTGCTCCCGGGAATTAATGGACATATTGGGAAAATAACAGATTGCTAATTTTATTTGGTGACAAGCGTTCCTGCTTTGGAGCTATTTTCGAAATATGTTTTGGAAAATGAAAGTCTTCCAGGATTAGCGCTGGACTATGGTCCTTTATACCCTCTTCCCTTGTTGTTATCCGTGCAAGTGTCACAAATTAATTTCTAGAACTTTTGCATGCCAAAACACTTTGGCTCTGAGAAACAGAACAATATTTTTATTGAAAATTGAGAAGCTATGTCTGGTAATTGCGAAAGGAACTATACGAATTATTAGGCCCTTTGAAATGCAACATTGCTCTCAGAAGAATCCTATGATAGGGCTTTATCCTGGTTTAGCCAAGATCCCGGTTTTGGTCAAGCAACAATACGTCTTCTGGATGGATTCGACCAGGTAAAACGATGTCCACGTTCTAGCTAGACAGTCAATACAAAAGAAAACGTATGAAACATTACTAAAAATAATAACAAAAATTGTATGGGTCAGGAATAATGACAAAGGTATATAACAGCAGAAATATTGGCTGTTTCGAAGTTGTGAAAATAGGTAAACTGTAACAGTCTTACAAAACATCGAAGATGGTAAGAATCTAAAAGAGTCCAGCGGAATATCCTGGACAAATGAGTTTTCCTTTAATTCAAAATCGACTGAGAGAATTCAATGTTTAAACCTGAGTTGCACTTTGCAGGGGAATGGCAAGTTGAACTTTGTTACCTTTGTAAAGTAAACCAAAACAAATATCGTCAAGCGATGTGAAATTTTAGCTTTCTAGACGACTTATCCCACGCTCTTGGCCCTCTCGAATTTTCAAAATCGGAGAAAAATATCGACTAAGGAAAGTGCCGACTTCCGTGTAAAGTAAATAAATAACAACGGCAGCGGTTTCTGTAAAGACAGTGGCCAGACCGTTAACTTCACTCTTGAAGTTAAGTACAAAATTGAATTAGTTTGGAGCAAAGAACAAGGAAAAAAATAATTATAGGAAGTTAAATTTTGGACTGAAAGTGTGAAAAGTCTATTTTTGATATTAAACTATTTCATACGTCGGATTAATTTAGGAAGGAGTCGTATGTAAGCAGGAGAGAGCTCATTTCCATGATTCCAGACATAGTTTTTACGAACGTCATAGCCTGAAATGGATTTTGATGAGGATTGGTCCGGACTTTGAAAGTGATGGATTTGGGTCTTTTGAAGCAAACTTTAGAAAAATGTTAAATTTTATAAATGTAAAAAGTATGCTAATAAGCTGGAAAAAATCTAAAATGCTTGACTCAAAAACTTTCGTAAACTAGCACAAATTTGAAAATGGAACATGAATTAAAAATTCAAATTTAAATTCGCAATGTAAATGAGCTTAAGTGGTAGAAATGTCCCGTTACTTTTTCCAAAGATCATTCGAAATTGAAAGTGTATTAATGAGTCTCAAAACTTATAAAATACAGTATACTTCCTCATCTGTTAAAATAAAATCACGAGATGGATTTTCATTCTGAACGGTTTTCATACCAAAACGAACGCTAAAAATCCTTTCACTAATACCTTCAAACGGATTTACTTTGGTAACTTCCTGGGAATTTTTCCTGAGCACTAATAGAGGCATTGATATTTGAAACTGTCCATCGAATCTCCATTATCCAACTTCCGTTTATCGCCATTTATGGCATTAATTTATTATTTTAAAAGCTCCACAGCATTTGTGGGCTTAATGATATCATTATGACTTGCACTTTTAACGCACAAGGTTTAATACTTATTTTCTCCCTACAAACCGCAAATGCCAAATTTAACAAAAATTTACGTCACATGAGAAAATTCAGACGGCATAACAGTCAAAAAGCATGTCGAACAATATCAAATGCAGAGATGTAGGCGAGAAAATCCAATACTCACTAATGTTTGCTCGGCTTCAAATTACAAATGGAACGCTATGGGTTATGGCAGCGGAACAGAGAAGTGCCAGAAGGTACAAGGAAATTGTGAAAGGTCAAAACATGCAAAGGACCAAATGCACACTTGTTGGTAACATGTTACATAAAGATGCAATTTATGAGTGGAAGAAAAGACCTTTGCACTGCATTCCTTGAAGAATGATTAAGAGGAAGTTTTGTGGTAATTGGAATGATAAAAATTCTGCATTTTGTGCAATAAAGAAAAGAAAAAATTACAAAACATTCAAGAATTCCTTTGAGAATCAGTATTTTTAGCAATTTTTAAGAAAAGTATTATAAATTTGAACAGAAATGAGAAAATGACTCTAAAGTAAATTCAAATTAAAAATTCAAAGCCAACAGCACTCAAACGTCAAAAGACATAAAGTTTGCAAAAAAAACAAAAGATAAAAACAACAAAATCCAGAAGTATTCTTCCGACCAAAATAATATTATAAAACTTTTATCCAATTTGCGCAATTGTGCTCACAACAAAGCCAATTGCGCAAAAATAGAATTCTTTGCAAATTTAACCACGCCTTTCTAAATACGTCTTCCAAGTGTCAGAAACAATGCCTGGAGCGTCAATAGGGATGGACTTGTGACACAATTATGAGCGATAAAAGTCTAGTGGTCAATAATCAAAGTGATTATCTCCGTTTTTCTGGATGCTAATTACTTTTTCAAACAGCCTGTCGAGCTTCCTTCCGGTTCGCCACCTTCCGGTTTATCGTTTTGGGAAGTTGTTAGATAACTGGCGCTTCCGGAGCATGTCTTACGCGGCTACATTTTACAGGATACTTGGAAAACGGAATGTCTTTTCAAAATATAGGAAGAACATTTGGACTTTCCATACAGTTATAAACTTTCTGTCAATAAAATAAATATACGAGGCTAAAATAGAGTGTATGAAACTGAATTAAAAAGAACTGCGTCGGCCGGGAATCAAACCCGGGTCTCCCGCGTGGCAGGCGAGAATTCTATCACTGAACCACCGACGCTCATGTGGGAGAGCTATTGGAAAGGAGATAATTGTTTGATGTATCGAGTTTGTTGGACAATTTTGATCATTTGGGCATCTTCCTCTACCAAAAAATGATGTGAGAAAGAATTGGGAAAGAATTTTTGTCAAGATTTAAATAAAATTTCAATATAAAACGAATTATTTTTAAATGAAAATTTAATAACCATTAAAATTAAGACTGAGACATATATGTTGCATTATTTTTCCAATTTTTATGGTATCAGATTCAAAGCCGTTCTTTTCTCAATCTCTTTGATAAATATTGCTCAGACAAAAACAAGAATTCATTCGAATTTGCACAGTAGCTTTTAACAAACCTGATAAAGAATGCCGGGTCTGAATATTAAAGTACAGATTTTTAGTTGAAAACGTTTTATAGTCCATTAACGGAGTATTAATTAAACAGAAAATTTTCTCAAGCATTAATTCTTAATTGGCAGTCCATTTTCCTGTTATGACATATGATTTGAAAATGTAGGGAAGAACTCAGCGTCAGCGTGATGCGACACCGCGTATGCATATAAAATATAAATATAAAAATAAAGTGCAGGATAATAACGCCACGGACAAAAAACATACTTAGCTCAAAAACGTTTCATCTCTTTATATAGATTCGATAAAACGAGAAAAATACCTGCATTATTGAATTTATATTCAAGTTTCCATCACTTGGTACAAGCAAAAATGTGGCAGATTTTTCAAGGCAAAATTAGCAATTGTCTCAAAACGTAGATTCAGAAACTTATGTATAACGAAAATCTTATGTTTAAATAACTGTTAAGGCTGATAATATAAAATATTTGATTGGATATTGGAAACATACGATTGAAGGGAATACAATATATTAAACTTTCCCATGAACTTTTCTAAGTTTTTTTGAATAGTATTGCAACAGTTGTGGGTGGGCAAGATTAAAGGGCGGAACTATATATGCATATGTCCACCCACACACAGAACAACGACGAGGAAAACAAAGGGATTATTAGTGCAAAAACAAGGATAAACTAAGCCAGGTTGGAATGATCCACATCGCCAGCTTATTCCATATCCACTCCTTTAGGGTCATGCGCCTTTGCTGATATATATCAAAACAGAATTGGTTTTATGGGATGGACATTCCGTTTGTATCATGGGTCACCACTTGTCGAACTTCATCACAAATGACCAAAATTGCAAATATTATCGCAACATTCGCTCACATTTTGACCCTAATGTCAATTTTATCCGCAGTCACGGCATCCAATCCGTAATTAACCCAGACAAAATTGAATAAACTTTAATCTAGGAACCGAATTTCCTTCATAGCCCCAAAGAAATAAACCAACAAATGAAATAAATTAGTGAATTGCGTCGGGAGGCCACCAAGACATATATGGCCTCAAGAAAGGACTCTTGCGCCGGCGTAATTCATCCTTGCAAAAAAGAAATGTCCGTTTTTCCGAACATACGTCTAAAGGCAAATTTCGCCGGAGACATGGCGCATCGCCTCAGGGCAAGTTTGTTTTCTAAGCAATTTAAGAAATAGAGAAATCAAGCGAAATGAAAGAATAAAGGAGGACGACCCTTTGAGCAGCGGCTAAGGTCCCTAGTCTCAGGGATCTAAGGGGATCCTCGAGCGGGATGACCAGCTTTCCAACAAAGCGACTTCTTGGAATTTTCTTAATGAAGCAGCAGTGGTTGGCTTTGGGGCGCGTAAAACTTAAAAATAGACAGCAGTTTGTTTTCTGTGGTCGTTATTACTTGTCATCGTCTTAGGCAATTTTAAATGAACTGTGAAGGCAGAAAGGAATGACCGTCGAAAAGGTTGTCATTAGCTATTGATTCTTTAGCATCAAAGCCGTGAAATGAGCGCCGAAGAATAATGAATAGAGGGCTTAGAAAAAAAAACGAAGAATCCGACGTTTTGAACCACAAATGTATTGTGTTTGTTTTGTTTTCGTCTGGCTAACGGATCCGTTAAGCATCAGTCAAACACCAAGGGAGGTTGTAGAAAAATAAGTGACCAAAGATTATATTAGCTGAATTAGGTCTTGATTACACCAAGATTAAGTAAAGATCGCTTTAATGCTAGACCGTGATCGTTAAGAATGGCGAAAAGCACGATTGATATCTGAAATACATTTGCAGGATTCGGGAATATTGAAAAGTGTCACCAACTATCAACAAGATAAGAACGGATATATATGAAAGTACAAAAATATAGGACACCGCCTGTGCTGGGGTTTATTCCCGGGAACAACAAAATGAGCTTTCATTTACTCTTTGTTTTTATTCTATTCCGACATTTATTGCTAAAGAAAAGTGATCTTTGATCTATCATCACTACATGACCTGGGTTGGGAACCAAAGGCATACCTAGGGTTCGGAACATGTCCTTTCGCAACTTTAACATAAGCATAATTTGAAAGATCCATAATTTAGCCATCTCACCACACAATCGCGGACCATAACATAAATTGGTAACATTAATTACCAATGGCCTTAAGAATGTCTGAATATATTAACAGCAAATGTTGCATTCCGCCCAGTTCCCGGTATTCATTTTTATGTTAACTTGCAGAAGCCTTACGGAGCGGCCCCCTCTCAATTAACCAAATTTTTATGCGAAACAGCATTTCATTATGACTTTAGCTAGAACTCAAGTCTTTGACTACTCCGGAATGGCCCCGAGAGCAAAAGTATCCACTAGTTGGCTAAATGGAATAAATTCGTGGAATGTAAATAAGCGAAATTCTTCCTGGAAACATGGCAAACTTCAGGAAATAAGTAAGACGTCTGCAGCAGAAGCTGGGCACTTTTATAATTAATATGACAATTTTTGGCCAAAGGCAATCAGAAATCATTTATACTCAAAGTTATAACAGAAAAAGTTTTTAAGATTTCTTCTGAAAATGTGAAATTAAAATGTAATTCTTTGAAAAACTTACGAAAAAGATAAAATTTTAAATTTCAGGAGATCCAAAAAATTTGCGCCATACGCTGAAAATTAGGGTAATAAGGGTGCAAAATTAATAAGCAAAGTCAAATTTCTTGATGTAATTTGAATAACTCTTTTTGCGAAGAGCGTTCATATATTTTTACCGAAGAATCAAAAGATAGTATTTCATTTCACTATAAATATTCTGAATGAGATGCAAAAACTGGAACAGGTATTCAAATACTAGCAAATTTTTGTACAAAGTCTCAATTTCCTTACGGCAAAATCAGCACTTCTAATAGTACACACAACACTAAAGACAATTGCAAAGAATATTACAATGAAAATGTCCCCCAAAAGTTTGGCGTACGCCATTTACAGCGAAACGCAACATAATTCGTGGAACTCGAATATGGCAGCGATTTCCAGGAATTGAGCAAGCGTGTTTGGATTACAATTTGGGCAAATTCCAGAGACAAATTTTTGTGAAATAATGTCTGACGAGAAATTCTTTGAAGAAAAAGTGTCGAATTCTGCACAGTTCCTCTCAACTTATTTCATTTAATATCAACGCCCAAATTCCCAAAGGACAAAAAGACAGAATTTTGGAAGAGAAGGTCCCAAAATTTTTCGGGGTGACTCCATTTACATTATACGGAATGTCCTCATCGAGCCAAATTATCAATTCCGTTCCTAGTTGGTTTGCGCTGCCAGAAAAGGGGCCTTCAAGAGGAATATGGCGAGGAAAAAGGGTCCACTTGTTTAATTTTCACATCCATTATAAAGGGTATAACGAGGCATGATGTAATGCCTCGAGGAGTAACGGAAACGGATGAAAATGGAAAGTGAAATTTCGAAAAGATGTGTCAAAATTTTGGAAGATGCTAAGCTTTTTATAAAATATATGGAAACAAAATAACGAAGTACCAGCAAATATAATCTAGAGAAACGTTATTCATATTTCAATGTGGGAGGCCAAAATGAACTGAATTTATGTCTCTAAAATGCAAATGATAATGATGCCGTCCTAGGCTAATATTTAGGTGACAAAACATAACAGTTTTGAATAACTAAATTTTAAAAAGTAATTGAAGGTAAATACAATTTTCGGGACAAATTCCAGAAGATAAACTTTGATGGTATAGTGTATTTTTGTTGCATGTTAGCAACCGCGTCAATTTTTCATAGTTCAAAATTTGAAGAGGTTGCTAAGAGGTAAGCCTAACTTCAACTATCTACTTTCAACTAATTATTGAAAGTCCAAAAGAACGCTGCTTAATAAAAGCTGTCCTTTGAACAAAATGTTCCCACATACAATCCCTCTCCACAATTCTTTTTTAGGGCAAACTCGATTTCAAATTAGCGCCAAAATACAATCGCATGCCAAAGGGGTTAAAAGGGGCCGCTGAAAATTTTTAATGAGGATGATTACTCGGCAGGGGTCTCCTCTAGAGATTGGTAAAAAAATTTGAGTGGGGCCTTATTAGAGTAAAAATTTTCACAGTCAACACTTTTCCCTATTGATGGAGGCTCTGTTCAGCATCAGGAAAAGAGCTATGATCCTTTAATCATTGAACATGTAACATTATAGCTAACACAAAAACAAGCGTTATTCAAAACGAATTGTTAAACATCTTATGCTTATTATATGTCATTGCAAACATATTAACGAAAATATTTATTTATGACTAGTCACATTGTTTTAAGGAGCAAAACAAATATATCCGGCTGTCTCGATTTCACCTCCGCTCTCATTGGGCTAACAAAGGGACTTGTCATTGATTAATGAGAAAACTCAAACTCAACCTCTGTCTGTTGAGGGAACGACATCAAAAATAAACTGCCAAAGTGGTTTTTTATATTTTCAAAGCCGTGCCAGAAGTTCACCTCGGCTAGGCAATACACACCGCACAAATGACTCTTTGCCTTGCGGCTCATTATATGAACTTCGAAACTCGGCCAATTTATTGAAAGTTGACACGCAGAATATTTTGCACTAGAATTGCAAAGTTTGTAATTGTACAGGGTGCGGCAAATATTTTTAAGAATTTGATGTGCTCATAAAATTATCATTTTGTGGACATGTTATGCTGATCTTTTTTTAAACTTGTAGCTATGAATGGGGAATTTTATATAAACGCAAAATCAATACAATGTGACTATAAAACAGGGTTTCCATCGACTCGGCTCCAAAAATAAGGACATTTGCCCCAAAAACTAAGATTTCGGGGTCAAAAATAAGGACATTTTTATAATTTTTTCAAACCATAGGGTCCCCCCTATGGTTTTTTGGCAAAAATTTTTGGTTTTTTTGACTGAATGTTTGTTCTTTTTTGCTTTAGATCGTAAATTTAGGTTATTTAGAGTATTTCTGCTTTTGGAATTTTTGGGTTTCGGTTTTTGTACAAATTTTTATGAATTTTTTGGTAAAAAAATGGGTTTTTTGGTTCTGACGGTAAAAGTTGCTGAAAATTTGTACACAGGGGTTTTCGGATATGCTGAATCTGAATTTGAAATCAGATTTGAAATTTGAAAATTTGAATTCGCGCCAAAACTGAAAAAACGTTTTTTAAGGGGTTTTATAAGTGAATGTTTGTTCTTTTTTGTTTTAGATCGTAAATATAGGTGATTTAGAGTATTACTGCTTTTGGAATTTTTGGATTTCGGTTTTTGAAAAGTGTTCAAGATTTTTAGATCAAGTCAAGGTTCGTGAGAAGTATTCAAGATTTTAAGATAAAGGCAACTTTCTGGAAAAGTGTTCAAGATTTTGAGATCAAGTCAAGGTTTGTGAGAAGTATTCATTATTTTAAGATCTAGGCAAGTTTCTGGAGAAGTATTAAGGATTTTAAGATTAAGGCAAGTTTCTTGAAAAGTGTTCAAGGTTTTGAGATCCAGGCAAGTTTCTGAAGAAGTATCCAAGGCACCTAAGGGACTTGGTCTTAGGCTTAAGCTCCCGAACAACCCTTAAAAGGCGCCAAACAAGCCTTAGGCTTGCGGCTCGAACAACTTGGGGCCAAAGGGACTTAGGTTTAGGCTTAAGCTCCCGAACAACCCTTAAAAGGGCATAGTGAGTAAGTGGGTAAGTGAGTAAGTAAGTAAGTGAATAAATGAGTTAGTGGGTAAGTGAGTAGTGGGTAAGTGAGTAAGTAAGTAGGTTTAGGCTTAAGCTCCCGAACAACCCTTAAAAGGGCATAGTGAGTAAGTGGGTAAGTGAGTAAGTGAATAAGTGAGTAAGTGGGTAAGTGAGTAAGTAAGTAAGTGAATAAGTGAGTAGGTGAGTAAGTAATATAAGTATTTTAAGATCCAGACAAGTTTCTTGAAAAGTACTACAGATTTTAAGATCTGATATGAAGTAGATAATTACTGTAAAGCTATGCAATAGTTGTAGGTTTTCTGTAAGTGTGAGTTAGAAAAAGGTATCGAAAGGTATGCCGCGGGCTTTGCCCGCGGCCCACCGAAAACTAGTATTCATAAAAATTTGCACTATTTTTAAATACTTGGAGGAGAAATGGCATCCAAATAGCGCCGCAGGCGAAAATTTTTAGGAAAAGTTGCTTTTATTTCAAAAATTCCCATTTGAAATTGGATATTGCGTGAAATAAGGACAAAATAAGAACATTGGCCAAAAATAAGGACAAATCTTAGAAATAAGGACATTTTATTTTTCTAAGATTTGGACCCTCAAAATAAGGACAAATCTTAGAAATAAGGACATTTTATTTTTCTAAGATTTGGACCCTCAAAATAAGGACAAATCTTAGAAATAAGGACAAATGGAAACCCTGCTATAAAATAATTATCAAATCAATCAAATAGTGAGACCACTCATATTTTCATACAGCTTGTCCGTTTGAGCCCTATTTTCGTGTCAGGACCATGTCTTTCTCAGGTTTTATTTATCTCATTAAGTAGCAAATTTTGTCAGGATTCTAGAAAGGTATAACATGCCATAGGTCAACTTGCTTCCCTGAGTAGCTGGAAGCCTACAAAGCAACTCACTTTCCACAATTTCGGCAAAAATATGTGGATATTTGTTTACGTTAATCCAAGATATTATGACACAGCTTCTTATATTTTTGACTTTATCCCAATATTACAGATTGCTAATAGATGGCTAAAATGATTCCTTGGCTTATGTGAGGAATGTTTCAAGAGCAACATTATCATCTTCCCAGGAGGACTTTATCAAGAGAAAATTTTAGAAATGCTTAATAGAACGCGCAAAATTTTAGAAGCGCCGAATATTTTTCAGGCGTTGTGTTGTCAATGCTGAGTAATCATTTTTTAATTCCAATTTTACTCAAAATTATTAATTTTATGCTAGCATTTGAAAATTTTCAGTTCTCTTGCAGTTTCCTAAAATGGTCTCAATTTCGAATTTTTATGTAATAAAAATTATTTTACTTTGCAAATTAAAAACGTTCTCCGTGGTATGTTCTGGAGATTTATGGTAAGGAACTGAGTTTGGAGAATACGACAATTTTGAAATCAATTCAAAACAAAATAAAATAGGCGAACAGAGTGTATTGTACACGTCTCACTATACGTGTTTGAGCACAGGCGTCGAAAGGTAGGACTGGGCATAAATCAAGCCACGTCGTAGAATGGCAGATTATGTCTGTATTATATTTGACTACGTAAATTGTGAGTTGGTCTATTTTCTTTTGAATGTAATTTTATATAACTTTTAGATATTAAATTTAAACTTTAGAATTATCATTTGGTAGTACTAATCATTATCTGGATAAAATGTTTATCTCATACAGCTTCCCAACTGAACGCATTTCTTCTGATAGATCCTCCAGGACTTTGTTTTTCAATGACTTATGCTTGGGCTACGCACGTGGGGGAAAAGGGGAGGGGATTTTGTATTTTTCTATCGCTTTTACTGCACAAAAATACTCTCTCAATCCCCCGGCCAATCCCCCGGCGGATTCGCTTTGTGTAATGGTGAAAAATTAAATCGATTTGATTTTCTAGAACAAAGGAGTTTGTTTTGGAATAACAAAAATGAAATTGTCTTCTCTGCACAGAGCATTTTCGCACAGACATCAAATTTTGGTTGTGTATGCCATTGTGTATGTCGACAAAGACATGTTTTATGTCTGCTTCACAACGCTTTTTCTTCGGGGGATTGGATGAGAGAGTACAGCGCTGTAATCTATAAGAAAAATACAAAATCCCCCGGGGGATTCCCCACGTGCGTGGCCCTAGTGTTACAGTTAGGTTTTATATATAAAAGCACTGCTTGTAATGTGTCTCAAGTTTTCGTCTGGTATGCTACTAAATTTTACGAGGGGCTCTATTAGAAGGAATTATGTTTCAAGTATAAATATTTGTGTAGAAGTGTAATTCAGTAAACAATTCTTACACAAATTATAAGTCCAGAATTACAGCGAAAAATACGAAAATGGTCTCATATACTGTAAAAATTTGCGTTCTATGTGTCCTTCTTGGATTCGTTTATGCAGGTAAAATTTTGTAGCAAATAATAAATTGGAAGAAAATTAATTTGCAAATTCAGCCGGAATATAAAAATTAAAGAGAAAACTTATTCACCCACTTTCTTGTCCTTCAAGCCCGTGTGACTGACATTGGCTTTTTCTTTCAAAAATGACGCTTTAATTTTAGACGCCTTGTTTTATATAAAATTGCATTTTTCTATTGCTGTGACTCGCTTTTTAATCAAAACTCGCATTCAGACATCGAAGTTGAGGTATTCAGCGACAGTGACAGCAAACCGTTGCATAAAAGCGGAACGAAGAGTAACACCTTGTCGTTTCCTGAGGGCATTTCTGGTCGCGAACTTGCTTTGGAAATAGAAAAAAAGTTTGAAAATTGGAATCTGCATATCACTGCTGTGTTTGATGGGCACGAAGAAAAGGTAAAGAGAAAAGCTCTTTGGAGAAAGAGAGGCAGCGATGGAGAAAAAGAGATCCACAGTGTGTTTGGAAAGAAAGTTTATGTTCAATACCAGGAATTGGGTCGAGAAGAAATAAACCTTGAAAATGAGTAACCTACAAAGATGGGACAAGAATTACCGAATCGGTGAGAACATCACAATGGTTAAATTGGCACGTATTATATCCATATATTTTGCGAGACTTTGTTATATCACAAATGCTACAGTGAAATAAAACGGTTGAGAAAGTATGGTCGTTAAATTTTTTTGAAGACGCTAAGAGTAATGTGTATCTTGTAAAGCCTAATCCAAATCAATATTTTAAAATTAAAAACAATTTGCAAATTTGCACACCAAAAATTTTGCATGTAAAATTTAAAATACACAAAAATTGAGAACTGAAATCGCAGATTTGCAAAGCGGAAATGTAAATTTTTTACACTCACAGATATTTCAAATAAGAGAATCACAGAAAAATGCAGGTTGGAAGAAAGGATGGAAAGAAGAGAGACTAGAATGTTAGGTTTGAAAGAACAAAGAAGTAAAAATTCAGACTTAAAATTGGTTTGGCGAGCACAATATTAACTTTGAGATTCTGTTGCATTGCATTGAAATTTGGACTGAAAATATTTGTCAGTTTTATTTTGTTACCATGATAACAGTTTTTGTTTGTTTGAATGGCACAAATATTGAAAATTAATTATTATTAAATAATTATTATGATATATAAATATTTACCTGTAGAATATTTACGAGTATATTCCGTAAAAGAGCTATGTTCAAATGACATGATTCGTTAACTAAATGTCGTACCATATCACATAAACTCTCTTACATGTTCTTAAATATTTTCTATGGCAAAATTTCGCAGTAATTATCTAAATCCTGGCAAGTAATTACTAAGTTTTTAAAATGCGTAAAGTAATGTGTAAAAATAATAAAACTAAAGGTAAGAAAAAATTATTAGCAAAAAATAGTGTTTATGCAAAACGCAATTTTCATAAATCTTTTCCGATGTATTTTTTCCATACCCATAAGAATATTAAATCTCGTTCATTCCTTGCCTTTTTCTATTCACAGAGGCCAGCAACGATTTAACTACAAGTTTTTTACGAACATTTCGATAAAATTTGCGGTTGTGAACATCAAAGATCACGTGTTGTTTTCGGGAAACTTGCAAAGAAGTGAACCTTCAGGCTTGCCAAGGAGGGAACTCGCTGTTGAGCCAATAATGACAAATAATCAATACATTTTGGCAAGAAACGACTGACTGTAAAATTCGCCCAACAACACTTTCCAAGGCAGAAAATTTCGTAGTTTAAAGCCGCGCAAAAGTATTTAGCGTAAGACTTGACGCCCCATTTTGTCACTGTAATTATTTTGGTGGATTTTAAAACTGTTACGAAAATGTTTAAAGGCATAATTTTGGCGTTATTCTTAATTTATGGCTATCTTGAAATCGGCCATTCTCAAAGCTTAAATACCCAATGGATGATGCAGAAAGCGAAATCCGACTCAGATTTAGTAAAAGCGAAGGTAAATGTTGCCGCAAAGGAAGCCCATTATAATTCAATGAGGAGTATATTCGAAGCCCAACGAAAGACATATATTCGTGCGTTGAAGGACAAAGAGAAGACCGAAAATGAATATGCAGAGGCCATCACAGCGCTAGAGGAGGTAAGTACAGCAGTTGAGGGACAAATTTGAGATTGGAATTTTTTTATATTATCTCATGACAACTAATAGCATCTCATGACAGTTTTAAACTTACCGAATGATAATCATAAAGTGATGCTGGCATTTTTATTGCATTTTCACTAAATTCAATTTAAGGCTCGAAGAATGGCGGAAATCGCTCAACGCGAATACGATTTAGTGAACATTGTCGGCATGCCGGTTCGTCATCTTGACCCAGACTGTAACAGGATCACTTTTGATCCCGACATTGACAGTATAGCACCCAAGTCGCAAATGGCCATGAAAAGGTTCAAATGTAACAATCTACAGGTAATTAGCTATATGAAAAGAGCAATTATAGAGCAGATCTTTTTGTGTTTATGGAGAACTGTTATGACAACAGATAACCATGCCAAATTCGACTTTTAACACACATTTCTTAAATTTTACAGGAGGCAATTTGACTAAGGAACAATTAGTCTGCAAAGTAAATAAAAAGATGAAATTTATCATGGAAGCTGAACAGCCTACCACACAAATCAATGATAGAATGGATTTTTGCGATACAAAAATGAAAGACACAATTTTTGCCTCTGTGTTGTTATCCGTTGTACCTAAAGTTTAAATAATTACGGACATGGTTTTTAGTTTTGTATAAAGAAAAGTTACAATGTTTCAAATACAAATCCAAATTATTTCAAAATCAAAAAATTATAACAGTAGTTTAAGGCCACTTCCTCCGATCCGCAGGAGAGACTTAAGAAATTTGGCGCAATGCTTCGAGCAAAGGTTGACCTTTCTGGCAAACAAATCCGGCATGACGTCTTGAAAAGTGCCTTGCCTATCAAACAAACGATTGAGGAAAATGCCGCTAAAGAAGAGCAGAAGGCCATGGCCGAAATGGAGAAGGCGGACATTGATCTTGAAAATGTATAATCTCTTTTTTGCGATTCTTTAATTTGTTTTAAAAGAATCCTTCAGGCAAAACAAGAGCAGATTGCGGCTCAAATGAACTCCGATCGTATCAGCAATATGGGAAGAAATTCGAGAATCCAGGCTCAAATAGAATGACAAAATTGACTTACTCACATATGAAAATTGAATGCTAATATTTATTGAATAATTTACAGTAGTTGCTACTTTATGTTTAATGAATGTTAATTAATACTTTGTTTTGAACAAAATAAATTAAAGAAAAATATAGAGACGGACAAAAAGTTGCAGTCAACCTGAAACGAAGTGCTGTAAATTGAAGTCATTCTGCACCGTTGCGAATAAATAGACGCAGAACTTAATAGAAAAGAAATAGGAGAAGAATGAATAAGGTGATTGTATTTGTAAAGTATTTTATTCAATATTTGTATTACATAAAATGATCAGACCAAGTACCATATCAAAGAGGGATTCGCACCTACAACAAAGTTACGAGTGAGAAAGAGAATGTATTGGTGTCCATATACTGCCCTTGACCTAACACAAAGGCAGATTTGAATACCGTAAACTCTCTAATTTAACCCCCGGTGGCAGAATTATTCAATCGACCTCTAGATGGGGCAAAATTACAGGGGGTAAAAATAGAGGGGGGGTAAAATTACGCGATCGAGGTTTTTGGGATTTTTGCTCAAATTTGCTCAATTTTTGCTCAAAAAATTCAAAATTTGAATTCCCGCCCAAAAAATTTTGAATTTTTTTCGAAATTTTTGCCATTTTTTACAAAATTTTGGCAAATTTTTGCAAAATTTGGGAAAATTTTACAAAAAATGGTAAAAAATAGGTAAAAAATTAGAATTTTTGGAAGAAAATTTGCATTTGCGCCAAAAATTTGAATTTTTGGCATTTTTGGAAAAATTTGCATTTTGGGGGGGGGGGCAAAATTAGAGGGGGGGCATAATTACTCGATCGACCTCTAGGGGGGCAGAATTAGAGGGGGGGTAAAACAAGAGGGGGGTTAAATTAGAGAGTTTACGGTATGTCGATTTGAATTGACGCCAGGGGCGCCAATTCAATTTAGAAGGGGGCTAGCGTAAATCTGATATTGCTAACCCCCTTTAAAATAAGGTTTTAGAGGGGGTTATCAATATCAGACCCTTCTAAATTGAATTGGCGCCACTGGCGCCAATTCAAATCGACATATTCAAATCTGCCTTTGTGTTAGGTCAGAGGCAGTACTTATATTGATTTTAAAAATCAGACGTTGATGAGTTTGAGTGTTGGGAATCGCTTCATAGTTTGTCTGCCATCCCAATTGGTATGAGCTAACCCATTCGAAAGAGAAGTGCAAGATATCCTCCGACGAGAGAAATCTCTGAAATATTCTATTAAATATGAAATTATCTCTCATATTATAAATTATTTATAAACCTTCACATAGAAGTAAGATTTTTTTGGTAATGCTTAGCTCACAGTCATGCGTTTTAATGGGCGTTAAAAGCGCCGCGTTTTAAATAACGTTTAACAAATTTTTAAGTTCAATTAGCTTAAATTAAAAAATTCTTTTTGCAAATGATATCTTCACACAAGGTCTACAGATATACCAAAATATTTTATCCCATATGCACAGGTGAATTGCGCGTTCGTTGTTGTCTTTCCAAGGAGGGAAACGAATGCGCGCAGCTGGGAACAGCAGAAAATAGTGGCCGGCGATTCGCGCTTACTAGAAAACTTCGATAAAGCTTCGATGAAGCCTTCTTTTGCATTTATCGAATTTCCCCACCACGAGCGGAATTCACGTCGGAAGAAAACAGAAACTGAAGGATGTGACTGATATAAGGAAATTCTTCATTCGGCAGGTATAACTGATCAACACTTAATCGGATATATTGTAGCGGTCATTTTGTATGAATGGTTCGCCGAGAACTGAGAAAACTCCAGGAAACGCCAATGTCAAGTTGCCAGCACTTGTCGAAATCAGCTGGTAGAGTTCAGGCGAGAGCGGAATTTCAGCACAACCAAGATTCAAATTTTGTCCAGTCCAAATATGGCAGATGGATTTTAGGAAATCGAACGACATCTCGCAGTCAGAATTAATAGATGTGTCACGAGAACGAATGAATTTGCAATTGGCCAGAAACGCGAAAAATTCGTCCCTACGGAAATCATCTTTAGATTTTGATTGCTCCATAATTTCGTGTATCCGACAATGATTTCCTTGCTTTGTTTTGTATATGCAAGTATGGCTACTGCAACGTAACCATGCAAATAGAAAATATGGCGGCGTGTTTCCGAATTCTCTTCCAATTAGCGAATGAAAGCGTTGATTTAATCCAACGGATAAGGATGAAAGTTGTTTTCGATCCAAAAATTGCAGAACGCTACGCAGGCGATCAAGGTCGAATGGATGTCTCATGTAAATTTCGAGAACAACTGAATATTATATATGAGAAGTAAAAGTAATGATACGCTGCGGTTATCGTAATTCTAACTCATGAACAGATGAATTTTCATTTCCAATTTTCTTTGATATTTGTTGAAATATCATCTTTTCCTAAAATATTGTAGACCTCTATAAGAGTATCTTTCAGTGTAAAAGGCAACAAAATACTACTAAATACTATTATGAATAACGAGTGTAAACACCGTTTGAATTCGCGGGTTGTTGCCTGCTTGCCAAGAGTGCCTTGGCATGCAGGCTAAGAGGCTATTTAAGGAATTTCGTGACAATATGATGAAACCCTTGGAGAGTAAATCGACCCCGCTGAACCCAAATCCGGGATGAGATTAGAACTTTGATCTTTGATTTTTGAACTTTGCCCTTAAAAATTGGGATTTTTCCATATTTTAAAGGGAAAAGTTCAAAAATCAAAGTTCAAATCTGATCCCGGATTTGGGTTCAGCGGGGTCGATTTACTCTTCAAGGGTTTCATCATATTGTCACGAAATGCCTTAAATAGCCTCTTAGCCTGCATGCAATGGCACTCTTGGCATGCAGGCAACAACCCGCGAATTCAAACGGTGTTACACACTCGTTGTTCATAATAGTAACAAAGAAAATCGAAATTTTTTAAGTTGCCAGAGAGCCTTCTCAACCGGAAATTCGGCATGGTCCTTACATGTTTTATAAATAAACATCGATAAAATTTTGGTGTAGACCGAAAAATGTATAATACTAGTCAGTAATATAATTTTCATGAATATTTGTTACAACATATGCAAAAAAATGAGAAGTACAGTTTTGCGTCTAATATGACTCCGGTAAAACTCTACCGCTCATTGTTTGACGTTTATATTAACTCCACCATTATGGATCTACTACTCTCTATAGAAATTTATATAAATTGTTGAAATATTCAATGAAATAATAAGTGATGTAGTGGTTATAATGTTTGTTGTACGACAGAGGAATTGTTATCGGAACATTGAGACTTGTCAAGTTTATACTTGTCATAAATGTTGTTATAATTGATAGCAGTATAATTTACGAGTGACACAATGTTGATGTCGCCGAATTTGGAACTGTTTGTGCTAATCCCCCATCAAAACATATTGCTATATGATCCGTTACCATTAAAAAATCATTTTATTTTTCAAGAGCAAATAAATAGGTTCCCACATGTAAATGAAACAAATAACCATAAATCCTCTAATTAATTCACTTCCTCAAATAATCCCACCCCCAACATAATGCCAGACGTACTTGCGGGCTTGTGTGGTTAAAAGTTCTCTACTCTCTAGTTATACGTTCTTTTATGTGAACTACACATTAGCTGGGAATGTACTAGCTGCGCGCGCCGCTCTTAGTAAAGTAACATAGCTGTGCCGCATTGTGCGTTCAACTGTAATTGTTTAACTTAGCAAGTATAATAAAAATTGGATCACATGACGCTTCACAATTTTTATATAAAATCGTTCACATAATTTTGCTATAAATATGCTTTTGGCGGTTTCATAAAAAGAAATTATCCAAACATTTATACCGCACAAATTTAGCGGTGAGCACAAAACGGATCGCTATTTGATGTCCCAAAATAAAAACGCTTTAATTTAATGGTTTACAATTCCTTCTTTTGCTATGCATAATATAACGCTCGCTTTTATGTATTCTTTATATAGCAGTGATAATAAAATATTTTTCATTTTAATTTCCATCAAAACATTCTCTCAAAAAATATGTTCAAGTTTGTTTTCTCAATGTTGGCGTTCTTCTTCATCGCTGCACTAGGTTTGATTAAACAATAAACTGTAAATTATTGTTTCTGTCATAGCTATGAACGTGATTTCTGTCAATAGTAATGTGATAAAAGATCCTGGGACCATAACATGTTAAAGAAGTTTGATGATAAACAAATTCTTTAAATCATCATCTTTTACACAGCTCAGCTTGGGATTCTGTCTTTGTCCTGTCTTTCTTCATTGTGTACAGACAGCGAATTGGGTGCAGGGTATATAATTCGCCGTCTGGAACAAAGAGGAAATATTCTATCGATTGAAAATAACAAGCTGAGCTGTGTAAAAGATGATGATTTAGAGATTTGTGTTTATCATTGCACCACAAAGAGAGACAATGGTTAAGCGCCGAGGCGATTATCCGGGATGGGAAACGAACACTAGTTAACATGTATCCTTTTATACTATTCAATTTTAAGCAATGAGCCATTCGTGTCCTCTGCAGCCCGATCAAATAGAGTGCGATCCTAACAAGCCCGACCAAAACCAATGTGCTCCGGGATCCCAATGCATCCCAAACAACTGCGGTGATGGAAAGGGCGCATGCTGTAAGTTGAACTTTTAAAATTCAAATTTTGTTAAATTAAAGACTTGTTCTGTATCAGCCAAAGTTCCAACATTTTGTTAGCACATCGCCAGCATTTTCGAATCAAATCCCTGCTGTCTTATGTTGGATAAAGCTATAAAAATGTTCAATATTTGGCGCCAATTCAAAACACATAATCCGTATTTCTTATGCAATCTTGTATTTTCAGTGAAGCAAGGTGGTAAATGAATCGGAAGAAGGAAGACGAAGGATGTCTCAATGACTTTCAATTCGCAATGAATACTTTTTTCCTGGTTAATTTCTCTATCTTTGTGCTATCTAATAAACTAATATTTTGTAAATAAGGTCTGAATTTCAATTTTTATACTGCACTACTTGATGTGAACCTTGTCGATCATAGATTTGGCAACTTTGTTACAGATTCAATTCATTTTTGTCATACATAACAAATTTTTGATACCAAATTTTTTCTCCTCTAGTCATGGACTCACTTCTAACTTGCCCCTTTTGGAGCCGCTACTACTGCATCGTTCGCAGCTGCAAAAAGGTAATGATAAAACGCTCATCCTTCGTCACTTTAGGCGAATACATCTTTTGATAAAGATGTATTCGCCTAAACCAAAAAAGTGGAGAAATATCGAAAGATACTTTTATCAAATATGACCATAAACGGAATTCCATATGAAAAATTACCTTAACAGAATAATTTTCACGTCAAAACGTAACAGTAAAAAAACCGACCAAAAACGAACGAAGCCAGCGTCTAAACGGACAAAATACGCACAGAAATGCATACCCTTGAAGTTCAAGGGTATGCATGGAATCGCTTTCACACATTCGTCTTCTGATTTTCCTTCTTTTTACCATTTCAACGTTCATGGGCTTGAACGTTGAAATGGTAAAAAGAAGGAAAATCAGAAGACGAATGTGTGAAAGCGATTCCATCGAGTCGCGCCACCAATCACCTGGGTCAAAGAAGTCCTTGCACCATATGTGGACTCGATGGCCTCGCGCAGCGTATTTTGCGGAAAAGATGCAATAAGAATTAATATTGTACTATACAGAGAATTTGCCCATGCAAATATTGCAACTTGGTGTCGAAATTGTTCACTATATATCGAAAAAGCGGTGAGTTTGTATACACTTGACAACATCGAACATATTTAACGAATATGCAGCGACTATTCTGTTCATAAACTTAAAATTTTTTCAATTTCTCTTTATATTAGGTTGGAAACAAAGTTTGGAGGCTCCAGGCAGGGTTTTTACCAAAAATCGAGGGTCCGGAAATTTTGCCGATTTCACCTATATAGGGGTTTTTTTGATGCGGGGAATCCGAATTTGAGGTCCGAGTTTAGGTGGTGGTCATTGTGGTGGACCCCACGGGGGGACCACATGGTTTTCTGAAAAAATTGATTTTTTTGAAAACGTGGAACAGTTTTTAGGGGTATTTTGATGCGCTGATTCCGAATCTGTAATTGGTTTTTTCGTATCGCATCAAAAATGGCCATTTTTGGGGTCATTTTTGACCAAAAAGACCATTTTTTTGAAGATAATAGAGGTTTTCCTTAGTTTCATGGCGGGACCAACTAAAATCTGACCTCAAATTCGGATTCCCCGCATCAAAAAAACCCCTATATAGGTGAAATCGGCAAAATTTCCGGACCCTCGATTTTTGGTAAAAACCCTGCCTGGAGCCTCCAAACTTTGTTTCCAACCTTATAAATCCTTTTTCACTGGGCACTTGCTGAGAGATGAGCATTTTAGATAAATTGCTCTTACACAAAATTGCGTCAATTTGCAATCTACCGTGAGCTTAAGTACTTGTAAATTTTATGTTTCTTATGCTGTATTTTCTGACATGAGATAATGTTTATATCAAACACTGGAGAGAAAGAATTTTAAAATGACTTTAAACTTACAGAGCTCTAGTTTCATAATACAAGAGATATTTTAAATTGAATTTACCAACGAACGTTTGACGCAGAAGGTACATTGATTGAAATTATATCAATCAAATAACCAATCAATCGACTTCTATCTGAACTGTGTATGTCTTAAGCGTAAAAATAAGAAACCCAAACTTGAAAAATGGTTTTAAAGTGGTAAAATGGGAGCTCTTTTGGGCCGAAGCCTTGCACGTCATTGGAGAGTGGGAACAGGTTATACCAGCCTTATCGAGGTGCGTCGGAAAGTTTGCTATTAATTCCAGTTGACATCACGAACTACCCTGGCACTGCTCGCTATCATCGACCATTACCTTTTACCCTCACTTTCGACAGACTAATATTACCGGACATCATCTCTGACTCAGCCCTTTTGCGTTGGCATCGTCTGCATCTCCTCTAGAGACATTAGGGCTGGCCTGGCCACCTCCTCGTTGCAACTCCCATAGATCATGCTAACTAGTTTGGGTTTATAAATGCCTAATTTTTGAAGTTACACAAAGACATTGGGTGGGCTACTGATAGACGGTCATTCAACAATGATATCTGTTCATGATTTTTGTACCTTCTGCTGTGATCATAAGAACGACTTCAATTCAACTAAACTGCTAGCTGCTGTTTGTTTGAAATGCGACCATGGAAAAGTGTCTGTCCGTGTACTAGACACTAAACTAATTAAAGAAGAATTTGGTCTAACTTTTAATGAAATCGTGTTTTGTGATACTGATATTGTCTGAAATCGATATTTTTGCATGAAAATCAGCCCAGTTGAATATTCAATTGTCTAACAATATAGTTTTTCGGCTAAAAAACCGATTTCTGCATTAATTTATACAACTATGGCGTAAAAAATGCATAAAATCTTCTGGGTCCCAGTTTTCCGCACCCCGACCAACGTGGGTCTCGTACAAGGACAACTTTCTTAGCCGTGCCCGGATCGGGCCGACTGATAGCTCAAAATGCTCCCCAGCTCAAGAGAAGACGATTGGTACCGAAATCAGCCCGATCCGAGCACGCCTAAGGCAGACACAGGTGCGCGAAACCCTGGAATTCGTGGATTTTGGCAACTTTGCGCACCTCAAAACTTTCTTAGCCGGGCTCGGATCGGGCCGAATGATAGCTCGATCGACAGCTCTCAACGAGCCAAGCAAAACGAGCTATTACCCAGCCCGATCCGAGCACGGCTAAGAAAGATACAGGTGCGCGAAATCCTGGAAATCGTGGATTTATGGATTTTAAGGATTTCACGGTGAAGGCCGCGGCCCCACACTCGTATTGTTCTAATATTCTTTGCCCCTCATCCTATTCTCGTTCGAGTAGCAAATTAAATTCATATCAATATTCTTTATGATTCAAAAGTACTTTCCACTTTTCTCACATTTTTCCAGAAAGTCCAAAAATTTTTTGACAAAGAAACATTCCCATTTCAGTCATATGTTTGCCGATGGAAAAACGTTCAGGTCTTAGGATTTGCCCAAATTTTACCAAGGATTCGACAATAAAAGAAGGGCTTGAAATTATTCCTTTTCAATTCAAAATTATTCCAAAAATAGTAGAACTTTCCAACACATCACTCAGGAATGAAACGGTGGACCTGCCAGCCGACGTTAAAATATGGACCAAATGTTCGAATAAAAAAGATTTCTGTTTCGTAATTCTAATTCTAAAATTCCATCACTGGCTCTCACTATTTGTATATGAGTTTAATCGATTGTCGTAGTTGTAACATAGTGTTTGTACTTACTGATAGTACTTGATGCATATGGGGAATTTGTAGGAAGTTTAACTTTTATGATGATTGACATGTAAGTGTTTGTTTTGCCTATTTTTAGGATATTTTTGCTGTCTGACGATAATTATGGAATAAATTTAATCAAATCAGATAACACAGTGATTTTTTAATACCAGCGCCTCCGTCTAATAAACGAAAACCAAATATGGACGCTGCCACGGAAAAATCTGAAAATCAAAAGCTGCAATAAATAGTAACGTTATTCGTGCATAGAAACACTAGAAAACAGATTGGTCCGGTTTTTACTTATCAGATCTTAGTGTAGCGTATTCTACCTCCATTTCTATCATTGTTTAAAGTGCGATGAGAGAACACCATTTCACAAAAGACTACTTTTGAAAATAGTGTGAAAGGGGCATACTATAATAATACCACTTGGACAGTAAACTCTGCTGCATTTTCATTAACGGACCCTCTAACTTTTTGTACAATTAAGCTTGGTCTTAAAATAATCCCGGTCTTAAAATGTCTTAAAATGACAGGCGAACAAAGGTACAAAAGCACTTAGTTTTAAGTCTAAGATTAAGCTTAGGTTTAAGCTCGAGCTACGGCGCACGCCAAATTAGGCTTGGTGTGCATCGCAGGTCTTAGCTTAAGCTTAGACTTAGCCTTTAGGACTTCTAGTTAGGTTTAACCCTTCATTGCCCGACCGTGAAAGTGCCTTGTATGCCCGACCGTAGGATTTTGATGTTTTTTTGGTATATGGGTAGATCTCGAGATTCTATTAGATACGTATTTTTTCTTTTTTTGAAAAACCCCGAAAAATTCCAATTTTTGGGGGGTCAAAAGTCGGGATTTTGCCGAAAATCCATGATACCCCTATGGTTTCGAAATTTTCAAAAAAATTTCGAAATTTTTAGATGTCTAAAAACACTTTTTCTGGTCAATTTCGATGCGCTGAGCACGAATCTAAAGTTAGTTTTTTTGTAGAGTCTCAAAAAAATTATTTTTCCGAAAAATTTCGAATTTTTCAAAAGTGTACTTTTTTAGAGTGCTCTAAAAAAATTTTTATAGCTAAAACACAAAATCTAATTACATATTATTATTCAGGACAAAAAGTTGACTATATAAGATCAATATCAGATTTTAGCTAGGAAGCTAAAAAACTGGCCAAAAATTACTCCAAAGTTAGCGTATCCAAATCAGATACACTGGGATATAGTGGGGTCAAAATATGCGTATCCAATCAGATACACTGGGCAATGAAGGGTTAAGCTTAAGTGTACGAAGCGTTAGAGCTCCAATTAACCATTTGCGACCCAATTTTTTACTAAGTGGTTACCCAAGTGGTAGTTGCAATGTGATGGGTATAGATATAAGGATGACCAAGCAGAGCGAGCTTCAATATAAAATTTACTTCATGCGCATCTTCTTTGTACGAATTTTTATACAGTTATTGTCTACCATCAAAAGAAAGATACTGTGGTAAAATAAATTTATACAATAAGTATAAGAATATTACAATTAAAAAGTATTTTTTTCAAATTAGATTTTCGTTAAGAATTTGATGAAACAGTGCCTAATTCATCGTCATAGCGGCGCGAGAAGGGTAAAAAAACGTGGCATAGAACACACATGAATACCAAAATTTTAAATTCTTCAAAAACACTCTTTTAATTTAACGTTAACGTCAAATCTCATTTTTCATATCCTAAAGTTTCCAATCCCGATATTCAAGCGAATGAAAATTGTGTTTCTATATAAATTTAAATAATTTAGTATTCCTCAGCGTTCTATTGCCACTTTTTTACCCGTGGTTCAAGGCAATCGTACCATGTAGTCCTTGGAGCCATAGCCGCATCCGCAACATTTGCGGCAAATACGGTAACGGTGCGTGTGACCAACCACAGTTGCGATTTGGCAGTATTTAGCGGCGCGGCGACCGCAACGCCCGCAGCAATGAGAGAGAGCCTTGCTGCGATCCAAAAACCATAAGCTCAGTTTGTACACCGAAACTCCGAACACACCCAGCAGCTGCTTGACGCTTTCGTTGATGAACATATTGAGCCTGGAAATTGGTAAGTTAGTGTAGTTAACACTGCCTATAACGACACCACAAACGGAGTGTCCTTATAAGCGGGAATATTTGAATATATTGGTGCGGGCCGAAGGTGTCGTTATAAACGTGCGTTTTAAACGCAGTTTACTGTATATGAAAAATTATTTTCGCATAAAAAATTGATTTTGACAAGACAAGAGTTGACGGGTTCATTGATAAAAATAAAGCATGTATTATGCTATGTAGAATTGTCAGCGCGTACCAAAGAGGCTTCTCGAGTAAATAATTTTTGAAGCTCACTGCTCAAGCATCGTTGGATATCCAAAGGAGTACCATGTTTTTACTACTTTGGATATTCGGCCAAATTACAGTCTGGTCAAAATGAATTTTGCGTAAGACTGCTAAAAACTTACACACGCTCCTTGCGAATCAAGCGCTCATTCGGAATCGACATAGGCGGTTGCTGGGGTTCGTGAATGGACATCGCATTCGGCATCGACATTTGAGTAATATTCCGAACTCTTTCGTATTTATCAATTTCAACTCTAAAACTTTTTGAAATATATAATACCTATTCTGCATATAATTTCAAAATGAATGAAGTTCTAACATGGACGACGCCCGGGCGAAGCGCTAGCGCTTCTTGTCCATTTTATTGCGCTTGCACATTGCTCAAGCACATTAAGTCTACCATAAGAAATTGTATCGGTCAGTTGTATGAAAAATGACCAGTGAATAAGAAGTTTTCTTACTATTTCAAATAGAGTCATGAGGGTAAAAGCGATTATAAACACGCAATTACTGAACGAAAACATCAAATTATATTTTTATATGTACAGTTTAGTAGTAGTATACTGTTGGTAAATAAACAAAAATTACTATTTACTAGCTGAGACGGGGGCGCTTCGCGCCCCCTTACTCAGCTAGGAAGCGCGGCGCTTCGCGCACCGCCATCAGCGGTCAGACTTGGGTTGTTCGGGGTGAATAAGTATGCCCTCAGTGGCTTTCTCAGGGGAACCTCGCGGCCTTCGGCCGCTCGAACTGGGTTTTGTCAGTGAGACTCGCGGCCTTCGGCCGCTCGAAGTGGGGGTTTGGCGCCTTAGTGGCTATGTTAGCGGAGCCGCGCGGCCTTCGGCCGCACGAAGTGGGGATTTGGTGCCTCAGTGGCTTTGTCAGTGAGACTCGCGGCCTTCGGCCGCTCGAACGGGGGATTTGGCGCCTCGCAAAAAATTTTGAAAAATATCGTACCCCGGGGTACCCCGATAAGTTTTTTGACCCCGGATTCGGATTCAGCACCATCGAAAACCTCCGGGTGCAAAAAATCGCGACCACATCGTGGTTTTATTTAAAAAAATCCTTTTTGCCATTTTTTTGTAAAAAAGCCACTTTTTTGAGCCGTCCCCAAAAAATTTTTACGGATTCGGTATTAGCTCGCCCAGGGATACAAAATGAGCTATCACAACCCCCCGTATCGCGACCACATCGTGGTTTCCCAAAAAATGTCACTTTTGCCACGTTTTGGCCAAAAAAGCCACTTTTTTCAGCCGTCCCCAAAAAATTTTTACCGATTCGGTATTAGCTCGACCAGGGCTACAAAATGAGCTATCACACACCCCCGTATCGCGACCACATCGAAAGGGACAGACATTCACTCCTTACTATAAAAGATACCGTAAATCCTCTAATAAGTCCCCCGGGGGACTTATTGTTTCGTAAGGGTTTTCAAAAAAAATTTTAAATTTCTAACTCAAATTTCTCCGATATTTTCAATGACAAAGTTTTGGCATTGGGGTTTTTCTTACGTAACTCGACGAGATCTACACGAATATGCACTTAGTTTTGGTCGGGCGAGCTCGCAAGTACGTTTGGCATTCTGTTTGAGGGGGGACTTATTTGAGGGGAGGGACTTAATTGAGGGGAGGGACTTATTAGAGGATTTACGGTATGTAACAGTTGATAAAAACAAATATAAAATATAAGTGTGGCCATATGGGGGGCTAATGGGTCTATAGCGCCCTCCGAAATGGAGAAAATTTTCAAAATGTTTGACTTTTCCCTATAAAATTGGTAATGAATCCAAGATTTTTATGACTACGGCTATAGATGTATTAAAGCCATGTGCTATTTAATTATCGCAGAATTTACTCTCCTGTTATGTGAGCATTAGTTACTAACTAAAAATTTTATGCATGAAATTTCGATCAACAAATACTAAACTCAGAAACAGGCTCTCGAAAAGGAACAATGGGAAATGGTTGGTATATGGAGAACATACAATAGAAAAAAGAAAATGATTTAGTACACATGCGCTTGTCATTATTTATAGCGAAAATCTGTTGCGCGAACAATCCTTTCGTGATCGCATTTCTTCTATTAAACATCACGAAATTGAATGTAAATTACGAGATTCGGATTTTCAAAAGACTGGAGGAACCGCTGAATCATTATTTGTTAGCAATGGCAAAGAATTTCACAAGAATTACGAACGGCGAAGCCGGAAAATTTCTTTATATTGTTAACATAGTGTTATGTTATTACGTCATTTAATGGCGTGAAAATTAGAACGATTGCGTGATCCTTTAAATGCTAATCACTCCAACTACTGAGTAGATCTAGATCATAATTTCGTGTTGGCATTACGTTATCACGAATTTTCCAACATAATGGTAAATTTTCCTAACAAGGAGAGCCATAGGGTTGGATGTGAGCTTTTGGAATTTGACCTTTGGCAATCGATAGATTATCCTTATAGTAAGTTAAAGCTGTGAGTACGTCCGATGGGATGTACGTCCGATGGGATTTAGGGGAAGTGCATTCTTAGGGGTGCTTAATTTTAGACAGGTACCTAATTAGGGTAATTTTTAGCGGGGAATCCGAATTTGAGGTCAAAATTTAGCTAAAATGTAGACAAATTTAGACAAAATATAGACCAAATTTTTGTCACTTCTTGCTTTTTTCACCCATTTTTAGGGGTGCTTGCGAATTCTCTGTATGTCCCGAATTTTTGGAAGGTCATTTTTAGGGGTGCTTGCGAATTCTCTGTATGTCCCGAATTTTTGGGAAGGTTAGGGGTGCTTATTTTTCTCTGTATGTCCCGAATTTTTGGGAAGGTCATTTTTAGGGGTGCTTATTTTTCTCTGTATGTCCCGAATTTTTGGGAAGGTTAGGGGTGCTTATTTTTCTCTGTATGTCCCGAATTTTTGGGAAGGTCATTTTTAGGGGTGCTTATTTTTCTCTGTATGTCCCGAATTTTTGGGAAGGTCATTTTTAGGGGTGCTTGCGAATTCTCTGTATGTCCCGAATTTTTGGAAGGTCATTTTTAGGGGTGCTTATTTTTCTCTGTATGTCCCGAATTTTTGGGAAGGTTAGGGGTGCTTATTTTTCTCTGTATGTCCCGAATTTTTGGGAAGGTCATTTTTAGGGGTGCTTATTTTTCTCTGTATGTCCCGAATTTTTGGGAAGGTCATTTTTAGGGGTGCTTATTTTTCTCTGTATGTCCCGAATTTTTGGGAAGGTCATTTTTAGGGTGCTTATTTTTCTCTGTATGTCCCGAATTTTTGGGAAGGTCATTTTTAGGGGTGCTTATTTTTCTCTGTATGTCCCGAATTTTTGGGAAGGTCATTTTTAGGGGTGCTTATTTTTCTCTGTATGTCCCGAATTTTTGGGAAGGTCATTTTTAGGGGTGCTTATTTTTCTCTGTATGTCCCGAATTTTTGGGAAGGTCATTTTTAGGGGTGCTTGCAGACACAAGTCAGTCAGAGACACAAATTAGTCAGAGACACAAGTCAGTCAGAGACACAAATTAGTCAGAGACACAAATTAGTCAGAGACACAAATTAGTCAGAGACACAAGTCTCTGCCGCACATTAGTCAGAAGGAGCGGCCGAATGCCGCGACTGTCGACCTCACGCTGACCATATCTTGCCCCATATACATTGCGAGACGCCGGAGGCGGCGAGCCAGTCCTGTGGTCGGGCGCGGAGCGCCCGACCTTCTCCCTTGGAATGTGAGGGAACTTAGAACATATGCTCCCGAACAACCCTTACTCCCGAACAACAGCTGCTTGAGGGCTCATGCTTGAGTCTCATGCTGCTCTACTCCCGAACAACCCAATCTGACCGCTGATGGCGGTGCGCGAAGCGCCGCTGTGCACGCTAACCGCTTCCTAGCGAAGTGAGGGCCGCGAAGCGGCCCCACTTCGCTAGTTAAAAAGTAACTCGACGACACAAATGTCCGTTTTTGCTAAATGGACATCCTCTCTGAGATATTGGCCACCAAAGTTTTTTCAGTGCTATATAAGTTAGTTTCGCTACTATACCAACAAGAGCTGGTATGGCCGAGTGGCTAGTTGTGGTTGGTAACCTGACGAGCTGGGTTCGATTCCTTTTGACGTCAATTTATTTTTTGTGTTTAGATTTTCGGTTTTATGTGTTTAATTTTTTGCAAAAACCCGATATATGTTCATAAAAATATATTTCTGGGTCAAAATAAAAAATTTAAAAGTTACGAGTAACTGAACTGCCAATTCCTATAGAAACAGGACACCAAAGGGTTTACAAAACCTACATCATAGGTTTTTTCGAGTTTTTGGTCGGATTCAAAATTTCTCTGCAAAGTACGTTTTTAGGGTAATTTTTATGCGCGGAAACACGAATTTGTGGTTAGTTTTTAACGAAACTCAGGATTTTTGTGAGAAAAAAATAGATTGTCCGACCCGGGGATCGAACTTGAGACCTAAAACTCCAACTTTGACTGCTTATATCTCAGAGGGGATGTCCATTTAGCAAAAACGGACATTTGTGTCGTCGAGTTACTTTTTGATAATCTATCGATCCCCAAAGGCCAAATACCGAAAGCTCACATCCAACCCTATGTCATTCCTTGTAAGGATATTCGTGAATTGCAGTCAATGTTGTCATTAAAGTCCTTCAGAGAATACAATTTAAATCCACAATTTTCAAGACTGCAGAATCCGGGCGCAAGTCCATATAGCGGATAGTGACTTAGATTAATGTATATCTACATATTTTGACAAAAATTTTTATTGGCATGAATACTTCCACAATTTTTACCTGTCAATTTCTATAAGGTTCTCTCTTTTTTAGAGAGCTAGCCACCAAAGCAGTGGATTTTTGAAATATCCAATTCTTACGTAATTACTAGGGGGCGGATTTCTAGGACATTTCCTAAAATGTCCTAAATTTCCTAAAATGTCCTATTTTGCCAATTTTACAGAAATTTTAGGACATGTCCTAAAAGTCGCTATTTTGTCCATTTCGATCTTATTCATGTCCTAAAATGGGAAATTTTGATCAAAATTTGCCAAATTTTTTGAGATTTTGATCAAAATTTTCCCAATTTTTCGAAAAAAATTCAAAATTTTTGACAAAATTTTTCTAAAAAATTTTTTGAAATTTTTTCAAAAAATTTCGGAAAATTTTGGTTAAAATCTCAATAAATTTGGCAAATTTTGATCAAAATTTCCCATTTTAGGACATTCAGGCCAATTTTTGGCAAAATTTCCAAAAATTAGTCAAATTTTGGCCTAAAACCTGTCCTAAAATGTCCTATTTCGTGTCCTAAAATTGACTTTTTGGTGTCCTTTTTAGGATCCTAAAATGCGATTTTTATGTCCTAAAAATCCGCCCCCTAGTAATTACCATATTGCATGAATTGCATTTTTTAAACTAAGAGTTTTAGCGAATTACGACCATTAGGGTGGGCATTTCGACCCTTAGGATCGATGCTAGGTAAAAAAATAATGTCAAATTCGGATTCAGCTGGGTCGATAACCTATAACGGGTACAAAACTCAGGCCGAAGATAGCCGGGAACAAGTACAAATAAATTAGATACAAATGAAAACAATTAGACGCAAAATTAAGACATTTAGATACAAATCGAATTAGACACAAAATTAATATTTGACCATGGCCAACTCGGCTTTGCTAGTTTTACGATACATTCTACTATCTGTTAAACATTCTTTTTCGACTCTTCGATTTTGAAAATCGACAGAATGGGCTTTCAAATAACACCAAAAACAGCGCAAGAATGATATTAAAATTGTTTTTATTGATCAAAAGATTTGTTTAACAATACTACAAATATGTCATGGATGTGGAAATGTTTACTGTGTTCAAGTTTGTAAATGAGAGATATCGTTGAATTTTTTTGAGAGGAAAAAATTGCAGTTCGCATATTGTAGAAGTATGTTAACGAAATTTTATATTTTGGACTATGACAAAATTTGACATAAATTTGCACTTGCCAAACCCTTTGCCAGGATTATTTAACGTGGTCACTGCAATAAAAAAAACTCTCAAGAATATTCAAGGATTATCATGGAATTATGAAGAATATAATTTGTTGATATTGATTGCTGAGTGAATTGACCGGAATTTGTTGGATGAGTAGTTGTTCGCAGAGATTGGCTCTAAAAATAGTGGCACACAATATGATCCTTGATTATGATGATTTTGATCTCTGAGTTACCTAATTCAGCATTGCTTTCAGATCGTCGAAAAATATGCAAAAACCATGACTTGTTTGATACCAACCGTATAAATGTTTCAAAGTTTATTTTTTTTGAAAGAAAACATTGAAACAAAAAATTTGTGTTTATTCAGTAGGACCGTCATCCGTTCTTTGAGCATTTTCTTTTTGCCATTTTAATTTTTCTTTTATTTTTGACCAAAATTTGTGCAACAAAAATGTGACAACGCAACATGGCAGATAATTTCAACTCGTTATTCTTCATTTCTTTTTCTAGAATCTGAGAAATATTTAAAAAACACTTTGATGCCTAGGTAAAAATTTTAATGCATATTTTCGCAAATTTTATTTCTCAAACTTTCATTTAGAAAATGAATTTTTGGCGAATTCCAAAAATATTTATAAGAGCAAATTCGTCAAACCACAAATTCGGTATTCTCCTTGCGATTAAAGCAGGAAACAGTTTTAAGCATGGTGGGGAAATTCGATAAATGCAAAGGAAGGCTTCATCGAAGTTTTCTAGTAAGTGCGAATCGCCGGCCTCTATTTCCTGCTGTTTCCCAGCTGCGCGCATTCGTTGTTATCTTTCCAACGAGGGATTGGATTCCAACTGGCCGGCGATTCGCGCTTACTAGAAAACTTCGATGAAGCCTTCCATTGCATTTATCGAATTTCCCCACCATGGTTTTAAGAAACAAAAGGACAAACCTCTCAGTGGTAGTTATAGTGATGACCGCAAGTGCAATTGCGCAGAGACTCTCTTTCATAGCAGCTCTCACAATGATCGTGGGACAGATCACATCTCAGCTTGCGAAATGAGCTCACCGGGTTCCACAAGAAAAAGGAGCAGCCGCATTTGGAGCAACCCATGGTGATTTCTTGTTTATGTGCGATTCAAAGTGCGCGATCTAAATTTCTTAAAATAAAACAAGCGAAGACATTAGTATGAAATGGATCGAAAAGCTATAACCTTACTTAAAATTAGAATTCCTGAATTTGATTTTTTTATCAGACCTGTTAAGAACCCCTTCGTGAGCGGCTATATATAGGTGGGACTACTGGGATACGTCCTAATTTTATGGACAAAAAAAACTTAGAAGTTGTAGTATTTTTTTTTCTATAATAGAAATCCATAGGTTGAAGAAAATTATTACCCTATTTATAGTGATAATCTGCTGCGCAAACAAATATTTCGTCATCGCGTTTCTTCTAAAGATCACGGAATTGAATGCAGTCCCCATTATTGGAGCTGCATCTACAACCGGGTGCAATCAAAAGTGCCCCCCCCCCCTGTTTACGATTACGTAATCATTACGTAATCATGTAAACAGAGCGGCGATTGCCTCTCTCGCGGCGTGTTTACGCCAAAAAAGAAAGGAACTTCCTTTCTTTTTTGGCGTAAACACGCCGCGAGAGAGGCAATCGCCGATCTGTTTACATGATTACGTAATCGTAAACAGGGGGGGGGGCACTTTTGATTGCACCCGGTTGTAATTCCGAAGTATCTAATTCTGTGACCATTATCAAAAAGAAAAGTTAGGGTCTCAATTATTTTTTATACTGAACATTTACCAGGTGGCGACAGGAAATCGTGCATATATCTGTATCTATTTTTTAAATTTTGAATTTTGCCGCTCGTTGGCGTTTTGTTTCTCTTATATTTTTTAGCAAACTGAAGTACCGCCACCTGGTAGAAGGACCGAAATTACGTGATTCGGTGTTTCAAAGGGAAAAAGGAAAAAGCTGGCGCAAAAATAGGTATTGAAAAATATAAATGTAAATGAAAAGTATAAATGAAATGATTTCTCCGAACCTGGGTTCAAAATTTCTTGGAACCTTCTAGAATGTTATAGAAGCTTCCATGATCTTCTTTTAGCAAAGCATGCTCTGATTAGGCTTAAGGCGAACAACCCTTACTCCCGACACACACCCACCTGACACTGTGGTCGGACGCGGAGCGCCCGACCTTCCCCCTTGGAATGTGAGGGAACTTAGAACAGGTATGCCCGCTGATACATGCAGGTAGGTTTTTAGGCGCCACTTGTTTTGAATTACGAAAGGCGATTACGCAAAGTTTCTTTACACTACGGAGCATAGGCACTATTACGTAATTTTGTGACGACATTTTTTGTGGAACTATATACTAGGCATCGGCGAGTCCGAGTCTTTCCGAGTCCGTGTCCAAAACGGACTCGGTGTGAATGGAAATCTGACGAGTCCGGACTCGGATTCGGACTCGGCAAAAGGGGGTCCGAGTCCGACGGACTCGGTTATTTTCGGCCGTGCCCATTGGGCGCGGCCGAGCGAAATTTTTGAACTTTTTTGAAGAATATACAAAATTTTCAATGTCCTTTTTTTTGCAGGCAGCACTATTTTTCTCAAAATTTTTCTCAAAATTTTGGAAAAATACAGGTAAAATTTGAATTTGCAGGTAAAATTTTTTCAAAAATCTAAAAAATCGCTAAAAAATAGACGAAACCGTCTAAATTTTGTCTATTTATAGTAAAAATACGAAATACTAGTAAAAAACAGTAAAAACACAAGTTTTTGAAAACAACAAAAATTGGCGGGAAAAATAAAATTCAAACGGACTTGGCGAGTCCGGACTCGGACTCGTCAACTGATATTGGAACCCTACCGAGTCCGGACTCGGAATCGCTCGGATTCGGACTCGGTGTAAAATTCCCTTCCCCTACTGTATACCCCTTAGTGGGTTACAACATACTTTTTACAGAGCTCAGAATGGTGATTATAATATAATATACCTAAGTTACCACAGCTTAAAGATCACGGCGTCAATCGCCGTGGGCACTTCTTCACTTTACGCCCCACCTCCGATTTTTTCACAAATGCTTTATTAGTCGCGGCGAGGGCCCCATATCAGTATGCCTTCCCCCATAACAGGGCAAAAAGTATCACACCTTACATGACATGACCCTATGTCATGTAAGGTGGCATGAGATGATTCATCATTTTCAAAAAAGTCCAACCCCAGGAAAAAACTAATAACATTTGTACTGAGAACTCTCCTAAACTGTACAACTTCTCCCAAGTACCAAGCCTCCCCTGCCATGGCTTCTGGGGATGAAAATTTTTCTCAAAACCATGAGGGGGTATCATGGATTCTGTACTTTGCATGACTCATAAATTCGAAAAACCCCAATCCCGGGGAGGGCTGAAAAAAACTGCTGATAGTAAACCTACCCTGGTCTACAAAATGCCCAAGTCACTTTTCCTCCCTCACCTTTAAAAAGGGCCGAACTCAAAAGCCAGCTCCCGACAGAACCACCGAACCTCCGCGCCATTGGGATAAGGGCATGGTGGGGAAATTCGGCAAAATCAAAGGAAGGCTTTGCAGAAGCTTGCCGAGGACCATTCCGCTTGGGACCAACCTAGGTTTAAACAAAATTTCGAGAAATATTGAGAAGAATATTTGCATAGTAAAACTAGTTGCAAATTTTAACCTCAATTTTTCTCGAAATCTTGCCAACTAAATACGAAATCTGATCATGCCATTATATACCAACTTTTTAAGCTCTATCCATTGGTACAATCAAATTTTATCGCTTTTCGTTAAAATCCTGGTATTTGTAAAATATTGTTTAAACAGTGGTTGGTCCCAAGCGGAATGGTCCTCGGCAAGCTTCTGCAAAGCCTTCCTTCGATTTTGCCGAATTTCCCCACCATGGATAAGGGTATGAAGTTTGGGGATAATTTCAAGACTTGTATTTTAAGATTATTTTGTTATATGCCGGCTTGGCCCTTCATTTCCGATATTAGTTAAACGAAGCATTACCTCTAGAACAGCCAGTTCACGCGAGCGGACTATATCCAATGCAGCAACCAGTTCACTTTGAGGATGCGAGTCAGAATCAAGCCATCCGCGAAGAGCATGTTTGCCAGGCAATTGATCAACGCAATAGACATCCAAGTGCAAATACCTCATTTCTTCCTAAATATCTTTTTATATTTGACTTGTAAACGTTGAAAAATTACAAACCGGATCCTTATCAACATTGAATCCGCGTTGATCAAGGCTAACAGTGATATACACGGTTGAATCTGCTTCCACGACGTAAATTGAACGGCCAGTCTGTGAAAGAGGAGTAATCGAGAGCAGCTTTAGCGAACTAGGTATGATCTGAAAAATAAATTAAACACTGTGACACGAGATACCAAAATGTGCGCCAAAATGCATCTAACTCAGCAGCTATTTTTCCGTTTTATGTGTTTCATATCAAAAATACCTTGACTAAGAAGCTTTTGTTATTTGTGTTGCGCAGAAGAAGACGACGCAAACGCACACTTTGAGAGACCGGAAAAATCATTCGAAAATTGTTGTCAGTCAGCATTTCGACAAGCCTAAAATAAATGTTAAAATATCGAAAATTGAAAAAAATTCCACTAACCTTTGATTCCTTATAGATAATCAGTTGGAAGGAACGCGAAATGTTTAGTGGAGACAATGTAGAGACAAGAAAGAATTAAAACTAGTTTAGCTTCGCTTTTATACCATTAACAGTTTTGAATTATGTTAGCCCTGCGCCGAACTAACGAGAATATACCGTATTTTCTCTAATTGAGCCCCCTCTATAATTGAGCCCCCCTATAATTAACCCCCCCTCTAGAGGGGTATTGAAATAATTAAGCCCCCCCCAAAAAAAAATTTTTTTTCCTAATTTTTCGCTGTTTTTTGCTAGTATTTCGTATGTCTCATATAAATAGACAAAATTTAGACAAAATATAGTCTATTTTTAGCTATTTTTAAAGATATCCAAAATACCAATTTTTTGGATAAAAATCCAGGCTCTCTACATATTCGTCGACCGCATATTCGTATAACGGTAAATTCGTCTAACGCCATATTCGTCGAACGGTAAATTCGTCTAAAATTTCTATTTCGCAAAAATCGACGGGTTACGACTCAGATTTTTGACCCTATATAGGTTTTCGACCATGCTGAGTCCGAATCTAAAGTCGGTTTTGGCGTGGAGTATACTGTAGTACCACTTTCTGGCATTGTGCCCATTTTTGCTTACACATCGGAGGAGTTAAAATGCATGAAATCGTCTCCCCGGATTTTCTGGGCGCATCTGTCTCCTAAATCGACCCCGGGGAGTTCAAATCCGGGCTCAGATTTAGCTTGGGCTGACGAGAGTTGGGAAAATCGCATTTTTGATACAAAATGGCCAAAAATGGCCGTTTTTAACGC